>SKCR01014104.1:0-44455 GCA_019454045.1 Zanthoxylum bungeanum | reverse complement strand
TACACGAGGTAACAATAATTACTCTGACTCGGGCTTATTTTTGTTAAGCTGATGTTCCTAACCTAAGTCATTACTGTTTATAATTACAGGCAAATCTTGAAACCTTGCCTCCCCATGTTCCCTCTTATTTGAGGGCAGCTGTGGGACCTCCAAGTAAAACTTCTCGCCGCCATTTCTGCACTGTTTGTGGTTTTTCTGCCAACTATACTTGTGTCAAGTGTGGAATGCGCTTCTGTTGCATCCGTTGCCAGACTATACATGATGATACTCGCTGCCTCAAATTTGTTGCTTGACATCAGCCAGTCCAGAATTTGTACAAAAGTAGAACCAGAACTTGAAGGTGACTCATCGTAATATGTTGTACGGATTAATTTGATTTTCAACTGGCAACAGCTTGTTTAGGAGAAATGCTTTGCAGTTTGCACTGTGTTAACTGTACCTTTACTCTAAATGCAGTTGGTAACAGAAAAGAAGAAACAAAAAAGAATGTTAATCTATTTGTTTCCTGTTCCAAAGAAATTAATCTCTTAATCATGCCACATTCATTGTGCACGTTCCAGGTCTTAGCAGGGTTTCTTATTAGTCACTAAAAGTGTGATCTGACAGAGATGGTTATGTTGTTATCAGAGGAGCTCACTTATCTTCACAGTTCACATAAGAGCGGAACATTTGCTAGATGGTGGTCATAATCCATTGCTACCTGCACTCCCCCCCACAGGCCACAGGTAGGCTAGATAGGAGTTCAACTCTAGTTTCCTTAGTTATCATGCATTTGTTAACTTTTAAACAGAATTTGATAGGGGAATAAAATAGGATGATTGTTTGACAAGCGAAACCCCTTTATTTGATTCTAAAAACAATACATTCAGTCAATAAACACTCTATATGAATTGCTTGACAGAATAACATTCAATCTGACTGACTTGTGGAAAAGAAGTACAACTGAGATTCTATGAATCCAGACTGAAAAAACAACAAATACTTGAATATCTAAGGACTTGAGGAGACAACAAATCATTTAATGAGGAAACCAGATTCAATTGCTGGGATTCTTTGTTTTTAACTTAATAATCTTAACATCGGGGCAGATCTAGTGGTGGAGCCTGTACAGCTTGCAATTTCCCAACTCCATTCTCAACTAGGAAAGCCATTGCAAGACCCCAATTCAAGTGTGAATCTATGTGACAATGCATGAGCCAAACTCCTGTTTCATCAAGCGAGTCAGCTTAGGGCAAAACTTGAAATAGAGTTATATGTATAAAAGAAAAGGATTGTCTACTTCTTAATTCAGGAAATTACCTGGATTATCAGCCACAAATCGGATTGCAACCCATCCGCCTGGAGGTGTTCCAATAGTGTTTCTCCTTGGTGGGTCAACGAGGTTGAACTTGGCTGTATCTGTACTTGGGTTGAAGTTACCAAAACCACTACCTACCACATAGAATTCGTATCCATGAAGATGCATAGGATGATCCTCAACAGTGACAATGCTTGTGTCCTGCAACACGATTTGTACTCTGGAATCAAACTTCAACTTGTAGAGCTTAGTTGCTTTACGTGGTTGCCATAGACCCCGGCTTACATTGCCTGTATAATCAAATTTGATCGGAGGAACTGGGGGAAAGTCTGTGGTGAAGACACCAGGTTGGCCTTGGACGTAGGCTTGCATCAGAGAGTTCCTCTGTGGAAGTACAAAGGAGACATTGTTTATGCTGGCAGCAAAACGGGTTCCATTTGGACCTTGGCATCGGGGGCTGTTAGGATTTGAGCAGTTGATGAGACCTAAACCCACTGTGAAGAATAGGTTCTCATCAATCACAGTTGGGACTTTGACCTCGTGTGGACTTTTGATCTGGGCAGTGTATGCAGTTGCAGTGGCTGTGTCATTAAAGCCTGGGAGGCTCGGGAAGATTGGTGCTAAAGTTTTCGATTTCCCTTTCTTGGCATTGCAGGGAGCAGATTTGTATTCGAGGATAGCGGTGGTGGTGGTATTGTCAAAGGCAGCATTGGCGGTATTGTAGGCATGTGCTGCCATGTAGTAACGAGCCGGGGGCTGATCAGCTGCGAGGAGAACATTTGTTGTCTGACCAGGACCTATCATGATGACTGAGGTTGAAAAGGGCTTGGTATAGGAAGTATCAATGCCAACCACAGTTAGTTTGTGATTTGCCACACCAAAGAAGAGTTCTTGATTCAATGCAGAGTTGATGATTCTAAGAAGAACTGTCTCCCCTGCTTCCACGGGAAATCTCACAGTTTCTGCATTGCAATTAGTATTTGCATCACTAAGCGAGGAAATTTACATGCACCAAATCACAAGAAGGCTACTAGTTTGTCTTTTATTAGCTTTTGGCACACCTTTGCTTGAGCATCTGTAGAGATCGCCTGGTTGACCGTTAATCGTATATGCATCAGAAACATTTGGAGCTGCACCTGTGAAAATAGCCTGCCTCAGAACATCCATGGGGTTTCTGTCCCACCATTCCCCTGTTTAGAATTGTCATCATTTGTTAGGTTTATGCCATACATGATAGTGGATACATTGTTTATCACTTTGAGGAGGGCTTACCAAGAAGAATTGGGATTTCTCTCTTTGGCATTGGGAAAGGATATGGAGAACCCAGTCTAGGGTAGATGATGATAGCTCCATACACGGTGGCTCTAAGCCATCTGCTATGTGCATGCCACCACAAAGTTCCCTCTTGGTCTTCAATAGTGAATCGGTATGTGTAACTGCTTCCCGGTTGGATTGGGCACTGAGTCACATATTCAGGACCATCTGCCCACGGATTTCTCTTCTGGTGTACTCCATGCCTGATCAACATTAGTATGTACGTTTAAGTTAAACTTCAACTATGCATAATCATGTCATATTTGTAACGTTATCTTTCTTCTTACCAGTGGAGGGTGATGTTGTATTGAGCTCTGTTGATAGCCCTGATGACAAGAGTATCGCCATCTCGAACTTCCAATGTTGGTCCTGGGAACTGCCCATTCACTGTAACAGTGCTATGGGTTCTGCACAGCCTCTTCACTGGCCTGGCTTCAATCTGTATGCATCAAAAGATAGAAATGAATCAGTATTTTTGTTTCCAGTTTAAAAGAGTTTAATGATGATGAAGAATGAACGAGAGAACGTACAACAAACTCATGGTACTGAATTTCTGCATGAGAAAGGGAAGCTAGGAAAGCAAAGATGAACAAGAGGCCGAGTAGCAGGCAAGAGCTCAATGGCTTGACTGTAAGTTTAAGAAGCTCCATTGCTGATTTTGTTGAGTAAAGTCTTGGGAGATGACCATAGAGTGGCAGGTATTTATAGAGCGGGAAAGGACAGCAGTTAGCTTCATGTTTTTTTTATTTTCAAAAGTGGAAACAAAAATAAAAAATTATTTATATTATGTTTTAGTAAATTAGGTTATTCGTCAACAGTGACACTAAAATTTCAAAAGATTAAAGGACATCACTTAGACCAACCATAAGGAGGATTAGTTGCACCCACTAGTATAATCCCCATGTTTTGGTAGCTAGCTAGATTAGATATAGCTTAATCACATTATCACGCGCAGTTATTTGTATGAGAAATTCGATCATCTGATAAAAACTCTGCATTAATGTCATGTCTTTATAGCTAGTTATACTTTTAACCTTGTAATTGAATTTCAAGAATACAAGCTAAGCATTAAGATCCTCCTTATATATAGTTCCTTTCTTAAAAATGTTTGATTATCATCTGTAAACGAATAAAATTCAGTAAATAATATGGAGGCCGATCAGTTGTTTGTTTAGCTCAACAATTTTCACGCACTTGTCCTGTCCTGTCCTTTGATCAACATATTATTACTACTATATATATATATATATATTGTATAATAGTAGCATTTCAACTTCTCTGAAGGGCTTTGATGGTATTAGGTGTTATAATATTGAAATGAAGCAGGTTTTGACGGTAAATTAGTTAGCCTGCCAACTGACCTTAGCCTGTAAATACAAGTTCCTAATATGACACGTGTAAATGTTATGTTGTGTTGACGGGAAATTAACTCCTTGAACAAACCTCACTCAGCAGTAAATTTGTTTGGTTAGTTAAATAAATCACATAATTTACGTGGTTCGGCGGAGAGTGACTCATACCTACATCAACGAAAGAAATGTGATGTATTTTATTACTATTTGGGGTCAAGATTGACTCGAGCTACAATGGGGAAATGAACTCACAATGTGATATAACATCTCGGGTCTTACACAAGCCCGATACAATTCACTCACTTGGTCAAGTAACCGACCGACTTTCTCTCTCTATCTTTAGTTGTTACACTCTTAGTTTTTTTTTTACAAGTTATAAGATGTGAAATTTGCTAACCCATGAATCTGAGACTTTGACCCCTTTATATAGGCTTCCAAATTCACCATTCCACTGCCTCTAACGTCATCCCATGTTACATTGCCATCATTGTCGTTACAATTCTCCTCAACTACCCTCAAATGAGCCAATCAGATCCACCCATTTCACTGCTAGCGCACCGGCCTATGGCGGCTCTTCTCTTCCACTTCCCTGCCACTACACCGGCCTATAGCGGCTGACAGAGGCTACTTCGAATGAGAATCATTGCTTTCCCACGGTCATCATTAGCCTTATAGAAGCTTATCTTCTCAACTAGGGCATACATCACATGATTCCAATACAAGTCAACTTGTGATCCCATATTCGTTCCTCGGGTCGACATACCGAGGTAGATGATACTATCAAAGCTTCCCTTCAACACTCTCAACTAGGTCAGGTTGACATATAAGGACCTCATCAGGTTGGTTTCAACAAATTTTTTGAAAACCTCAAATCAACATTCTTCATGTGGTCGGGTCGGTATCCCAATTTACTTCATCTCTCACGATACTCCTGCTTTCGGGAGAACTTTTCTGTACCAGTAGGTCGGATTTCTCTGTCAATCCCACCTCTTTCTGCACCATTAAGCCTTTATCATTTATTTTTTTGACTAAGTACAAAACCAATTCTACCATTTCTAGACATTTAAACTTTTACTCGGGGTGAAAAACTAAACATCCACACGACACATATAATTCATTGAAACCTGAAAAGTTCAACGGCATACATAACCAAAATCGTTGCTTAACAACAATGCAGTTACAAGCCTGTAATGAAAGAATCCAAAACGTAGGAAAGAAATAAAAACCGTTCAAAGACGAACATTAGTACCAATTAATTTAATAAAATTTTTCAAACTAAACTGAATGTAGGTAGCCTAATTGAAACATCAAACAAGAAGAAAGAGACATCCACCGGAAGCTTGTATCTTGATTTTTCACTGTTGAATGGGGAAATTGAGCTTTTCTTTAACCTGTTCAAAACCCCAGTCAAGAAGGGAAGTCCAAAAATATAAAAGCTCCATAATACATAAACATAAAATGATACCTTCTCATGTATATTTTTCTTCCAAGAAGGTTAAAAGTTATAAACCAACAGAAACTATAGGGAGTTAATTAGATTACTAGTGTTTGCATTGCACCAGCTGCTATCATCCTCCAGCAAACGGCCTACGAAACATTCCCAATCATCAGGGTTTCCGGCTGGAATAGAAGACATTGCAAACAGAAAGAGTTAGTAAAAAGTTAATAGTGAATCAAAAACAGCATATTAAAAGAATGAGTGCAGAGTGCTTGATGAAAACAAACAACAGTTTTTTGCAAACATATATATACTAAATTTAGGACTGTGCTAACAAATATATAATATATCATCCATCATTTCGCTTTTATCCAACTTCCTTTTTTCAAGATAAAATAATGGCTGCCTATAGAATTAGAAAGATATAAAAGAACATTAATTAAAGGACAAAAAGGAGGACACAACAAATGAAACTTGTGTAGGTAAACAGACATATTAATATAATATTCATAAATGCAAGAAAATAGTGAGACAAACACTAATGTCTTTGACCTTTAGAACCAAAAGTGAAATGAGAGAGCTTCAGAAAGTACCTACCTGTATGCGTAGCTTATCAACTTCAATAATTAAGAGTGATCCTAATGTTCCAGAGAGAATTTGCAGACTCCATACTTTGCTCGTCGTTCCAATATGGAAATGTACTTAATTAGGTGATCAACATTATAAGGGATCCTCTCTATCTACTGCGGGAAAGAATAAAGAATTGTACCTTCAGGCTCATAAAATTAGCAGCCATAATAGAGAGTATAGAAGATATATAATAGACAGGGCCTCAAGTTCATGCATTTGAAATGGTGTTTTTTTTTTGAGTAGATGAGATTCAGGGACTGGATTTCACTTGGAGAAATGACATGAAACACGACAGACAAGACTTTGTATCATCTCATGGATTATTTAACACGACTCGTCGTATGATGGATATAATTACTTGGTGTTGGTGGTAGTCTTGTCCTGTTCTCCATTTATTAGAGAGAGAGAGAGGAAAAACCACATCAAAATCAAAATTCATCTACCTTTTATATCTCCTCCTCCTCCTCCTCATACATAGATTTGTTTATTCAATGCCCCACGTGCATTTGCATTCATCAATCATCATAATCATATTCTCTACTCTAGCAAGCAAGCAAGCAAGTAATTAAGCCTCCGGCGCCGCAATTAGACTCTCGTTGAGATTGATTGATTGATGGACTCGAACATTGAAGATTCGTCCCCAGAAGAAATGGAAAATCTCCTTCTCCACGACAACTCCAGTTCCAATTCGCACTCAAATTGCCGTAGCCTCACGTCGATCCTTGTGACTCCCGCTGACTCCGATCCCCTGCTCTCTCCCTCACCGGATAGCAACAGCAACAATCACTCCTACATCGACCCTCCGGCTTACGCAGACGTCATCTTCGATCCAGCGGTCAACGAAATCAACGCCGTCGAGAGCTCTTACCACTTCGCCGCTTCTCCGCATTCCTCCACCAGCTCTAATTATTACATCCAAATTACCGTATCGAATCCGCAGAAAGAGCAGCAGGATATGTCCAATTCGCTGGTGCCAGGTGGCAACACTTACGTTACCTATCTAATTACCACGCGAACTAACTTACCCGAATTCAACGCATCTGAGTTCAGTGTACGTAGACGGTTTCGAGATGTGGTTACGTTAGCCGATCGGCTAGCCGAGTCCAATAGAGGGTTTTTTATCCCCACAAGGCCCGATAAGAATGTTGTTGAATCTCAAGTGATGCAAAAGCAGGAATTCGTAGAGCAAAGGCGAGTGGCATTGGAAAGATATCTAAGGAGACTCGCGGCACATCCAGTTATAAGAAAGAGCGATGAGTTTAGGCTCTTTTTGCTGGTGCAAGGGAAATTACCATTGCCTACGACTACTGACATGGCTTCCAGGATGCTTGACGGGGCATTGAAGCTGCCCAAGCAGCTGTTTGGTGAGAGCACGGCCTTGGTGGCCCCGCATGAGGTGGGTCAGCCGGCCAGAGGAGGAAGAGATTTGTTGAGGTTGTTTAAGGAGTTGAAGCAGTCGGTTTCTATTGATTGGGGGGGATATAAGCCTCCTGTGGTCGAGGAAGATAAAGAGTTTATGGAGAACAAAGAAAGGATGAATGATCTTGAGCTACAACTCATCAATGCTTCCCAGCAAGTAATGATATCTTTACTTCTTTAGCATAAAATTGTGATTCCTAGGGCTTTTAATTTATAAAGATGCAGTTATTTATTGTGTATGTATGTGAATGTTTATGGATTTTGGTTTCTTGCATGTGACTGGCATGTCAATACTTGTTTCAGATTGATCATTGGGTGCTGTTTTTGTGTTGTGGTATGTTCAGGCTGAATCACTTGTAAAATCTCAGCAAGATATGGGTGAAACAATGGGAGAATTAGGATTGGCCTTTATTAAACTGACTAAGTTTGAGAATGAGGAGGCACTTTACAATTCTCAGAGAGCACGGGCTGCTGATATGAAAAATGTTGCAACTGCTGCTGTTAAGGCGAGTAGGTTCTACAGGGAGTTGAATGCACAGACTGTCAAGCATTTGGTAATTTGCTAAACCCTTACTATGGATTTTTCTCCATGCTTTTCAAATTGTCCATAAAACTTCATTATGAATTTGATTTTCTTAGGTGATATTTAGGTTTTCCAATTGCAGGAGAAGTTACTATTTATTGTCATTGCTTGCAATTATACAACTGTATGAGCTATTTACATTATTTATTATTATGAAAACTCTCAATTTTTATTAAGGTCCCTATGTTCACGGAAAAAAAGGTACTGCGTTTTAAGTTGCCCTTTATTTTGTGTTTGTTGCAGGATACTCTCCATGAATATCTTGGGCTTATATTAGCTGTCCGAAGTGCATTTACAGATCGCTCAAGTGCTCTATTGACAGTGCAGACTCTTCTATCAGAATTGTCTTCTTTGCAGATGAGGGCAGAAAAACTTGAGGCTGCGTCATCAAAAATATTTGGTGGTGACAAGTCAAGGATTCACAAGATTGAGGAGTTAAAAGAAACCATAAAAGTTACAGAGGATGCGAAAAGTGTTGCCATTAACGAATATGAGAGAATCAAGGTATTATAGCTTTCTTAAAATCCTATCTATGTATTATGTATCTGAAGTTAGGTGTCGAATTATTTATTATTATTATTATTTATATATTTGGCTTTTATTGAGAACATATTCCACAGCTTTCTTTATATTTGTATGTTTGTACTATGTGAAGGGTTGGCCTCAGGGTTAGTTATCGGCCTTTTGCATGATGAACTTGAATAATTTTCTAATAGAACGAATTAGGTATATGTTATCGGAGTACGTTCTCCCCTTAACCTTTTTATTAAATCTACTTATGATATGACTTCCTTTGCTTCCTGGAAGTGGTGGGCGAGATGCATATTATCCTTTTTAGTTTATTTTGGATAGGACTCTCAGTTACTTTGTGCGATTGTACACTAAGCTGCTCCCCGCCAGTTGTTGAAACGACGCAAGCGAGGCCAGGCCTTGATTCAGAAAGATGAAGGGCCCAAATTTCAAATTAGGGGGTTAAAAATCTCCATCTCATCGGGGCGGAAAACGAATCATCTTTAGTTTCTTTACTGGTTTAGTGGTCAATTAGTGAACATCAATGTTGTTAAACTTATTGGCTACTATGGTTCTTAGTGTCCCCTGTGACCATGTTCTTTTAGTGGACTAATATACCATGATCACCTTGTATTCTTTTTAGCAAGGGATGCTTCATTTCTTATAAAATTTTCTTCTTATGGGAATAGCTTCTGAGATACTTGCTCTATTTCTTTATTTCCCTTGTCCACCGTGATTTCTTTCTTAGTTTCCCCTTTCATTCAAGTAATGATCCAATATGATCATTGTGGTTGGTTTGGGAGGCTCCTATCCTTCATTTATCTATCGTCTCTCCTTGTTTTTACTCCTAGGCTATGATACGACCTGCTATAGCCTATACATAGCTAATCTGGAATTTTAAAATCTGATGAATCTATATTCAGCTTTTAAACCTTTGGAAGATGCAATTTTGTAAGCATTCATCTGATTTCCTGGACTCTTTTAAGTTTTGGTGTTTCATGAGATCTCATGTATAATCTAATATTACACCGTGGTTTGACTTGGAGGTTCTAATTTGGTGACTAGATAGAGGGTTGATGATGCTGTCGGACCTGTATTTAATATGTTTGAATCGAACACTTGATTTGCTTGTTTGGGAATGGGGTTGAACTTATGGTTATTTGACTGGTTTCTTTTCATTATGATTATTCAATCTTGACCTTTTGGCATCCTGGATCAAACAATCTTTTGAATGAAGTGGTAAATAATGCAGGGGCAAATTGCGTATGATGAGGTTTTTTTCTCTTATTGCCCATAAATTTGTTTTTTAATTCGGATGTTTTTTTTCTCATTAGTTGTCTCATCAACTCCTTCATTCAACTGATTTTGCATTTTCACTGGTTACATGGTTATGAGATGGATAATTGAGAAGTTATGCAATTGCAATCTCAATTGGTTAATTTATCAAACATGCCCTAATAACAATACAAATACAGGAGAATAATAGGACTGAACTTGAAAGGCTTGACAAAGAAAGGCGTGCTGACTTCTTGAATATGCTGAAGGGGTTCGTAGTTAATCAGGTATGCTTGATCTCTCTTATTTCTCTCTGTATACTATGATCCTGGCCTGCTATGTTCTTGCTTTCCTTAGAGCTTATGTATGTGGAACCTTTTTTTGGTAAAAGTTTGACCACACTGCTAATAAAGAAACCTTCTAGCCAATTTAATCATTTCGTATTAAAATTTATCCGTTCACAATTTACTTTCCTTAAAGCTTATGCATGTGGAACTCCTTTAGACTTTAGAGTTCATCTGTGTTGTGGAAGTTGATGACAATCCAAGTAAGAAAACTTTTAGCCTATTTAAGCATAAATTTTTTTTTTTTTCCAAAAAAACAACTATGATATCACAGTTCCTTCAAATGTTAATGTACAAAACTGTATTATATGGAAATTTTAACAACAATGTATGCGGTGTTTTAGTATTGCAAAAAGATGAGAATTCGGTAACATGTACTTCCAGAATGTTAGGCTTGACTTTTGCAACACCTCGACTCCTCAAGATGTTAAGATGTGAGTAAAGTGGTTATAGTGGAGTATTGGATTCTGAAATATGATCTGAAGTCAAGGGAAATGGTTTGGGCTTAGAGTTTTCTATTATGTGAAGTTGACTTTGTTGCTGCAGACCATGAACTTTCAAAAATATTGTTTCATTAGCACATGTATACATAAATTCAATAAGATATGTGTTTTTTGAGTCAGCAATTCCAGTTATGTTTCTTTCTGAACATACATTGATTCACTCCCCCCCGCCTTGTGAACATTGACCTCTACATTGCTTCATAATTTTGTTTTCATCTTTATATAAATAGGTGGGATATGCCGAGAAAATTGCAAATGTATGGGCAAAGGTGGCGGAGGAGACGGGTGGATATGCAAATGAAAGCGGTTGAACATTTGACAATTGTGTACATTCAAAACTTGAGCCTTTTTCTTCTCTAGTAAATGATAGCATTACATTCATAATAAGGTAGAAGGAAAAGGAGGCACACTGTATCACCTTATCAAGTTGTAGTAGTAAGAATAGAAAGGTGGTTTTTTCACGGCCTTTAAACTTGCAATCGACACTGTAAATTGCCCGTTATTTGTTTGATATTTGGGAAACCTTTTTAATTTTGAAGTTGCTGATACTGGGATGAAAATGAGAGAATGATAACTAAGCTTCAATTAAGTGTTAATGCCTTAATGAATGCTCAGCTTTGATAGTTAGCTAGTAAATAGATACTACTATTAAGAGAGACAGTGACTCAAACTTACCAGTTCGTTTCAAAGATAAAAGACTAGTAGGAGGTAGTGATCATAACGATAGGCAAGGGCCATCGAGTTGTTGGTTGTCTGTTAGATTCGATAATTTGTTTTGGAATGGAACCGTGTTTTCACCTTAAATTTACAACAATAGGACATTAAAAGAATATTTTTTTTGTTAGTTAGCTAGTAGGACAAATCTTTGGATGATTGAACTAATTAACATAATTTCATTCAAGTCCAATGTCGGTTCCACCTTGATCAAGTAGTACTGGACTAACTTCCATATGTACTCTAGGCTCTCTCTACTCAACAAACAAATTATTAAGTAATAATTAAATCCTAAAAGACCTCTCTCCTCCAGCACAACGTTGTTGGTTGCTTTTTCTTTGTTCCAAGGATTAGTTCGTCATATCACTTTCCTAGCTAATTGATCATCCCACCTCCTTCATTCCTTCCTAATCACCTGCTAATTTTAGAACATGTGGCCGAGAACGGCGTAGAGAAGCTACTTGCGGTGGTTTATCACTTAGCGAGAACGCTTGGCCACAATGACGATTCTATGGCCGACTATTCTCTAAATTTTCTCCAACTTTGACGGCTGCTTTTCTCGTGAGAAATTGACTGACAACGACCCTCGATCCCGTGCCCCTCTCGAACTCTCCATCAAGTCCCTCCACCGTCACATCTCAATACGCCGCCTCTGATAATCCCATCTAGGCCGACTCCGCCGAATCCTCCTCCTTACTCGACTCTGTCGAAGACTTAATCTCCACCATCAAGGACTAGAGTCCCATGGCCGAAGATAAGTTCATCAGCGCCTGTTTATCATGAGCTGAGGACTTGCTTCAGCAGTCCATGTTCCGACTCGAAGACGAGTTCGGATCCTTGATGGAACGTGGTGGCGAGTCGTTTGAACTCAGTGAGTCAACTGGAAACTTGTCCTTTGAAGACTCTGAAGATGATGATGATGACGGAGTGGGCGATGACCTCCAAATCCCCGTGGCTCAGCCGGTCAAAGATTACAATATCAAAATCGACACGCAGTGTTGAGTGTTGGATTTGGTAAAGAATGCTCACACGTGTACAGTAGTTGTCGAAGAGAGTTTCTTGAAGAAAGCATGTGTAGACTTGGGTTACAAAAGCTAAGCATTGAGGAAGTTCAGAAAATGCCTTGGCAAGAAGTCGAAAAACGGATTGACTGTTGGGTTAAGGCAACTAATGTTGCTTTGAGAATTTTGTTTCCTAGCGAGAGATGGTTGTGTGATCGTGTGTTTCTTGGGTTCTCTTCGGCTGCTGACTTGTCGTTTATGGAAGTTTGTCGCGGGTCAACTACTCAGTTACTGAATTTTGCTGATGCAATCGCGAAGGGGAGCCGGTCACCGGAGAGGTTGTTTAAGGTTCTTGATGTGTTTGAGACATTGAAGGATTCGATGCCTGAATTTGAGAGTCTTTTCTGATCAGCATTGTTTGTTACTCAGAAATGAAGCGGTGACAATATGGAAAAGATTGGGGGAGGCTATAAGAGGGATATTTATGGAGTTAAAGAATTTGATAAGGCGGGATCCTGCAAAAGCTGCTGTTCCTGGAGGCGGGCTTCATCCCATTACTCGTTATGTGATGAATTATCTGCGTGCTACCTGCTGGTCTAGACAGACACTTGAGCGAGTTTTTGAGAAGGATTCCTCTTCTTCATTATCTGTTCAAATGGCTTGGATTATGGAGTTATTGGAGAGTAATTTGGAAGTTAAATCCAAGATCTATAGGGATCCTGCTTTGTGCTATGTTTTCATGATGAATAATGGGAGGTACATTGTTCAAAAAGTGAATGATAATGAATTGGGCTTTTGGGTGATGACTGGATTATAAAACACAATGCAAAAGTTCGGCAATATCATTCTAATTATCAGAGGAGTTCTTGGAATAAGATTTTTGGGGTTTTGAAGATTGACAATAGCCCTCTTCTCCCACTGGGGCTGCTGGTGCGAGGTATATGAAGGAGAAGCTCAAGTTTTTTAATTCGTTTTTTGATGAGATATGTAAAACTCAGTCTACATGGATTGTTTTTGATGAGCAGTTTAGGGAGGACATCTGTTACCAAAATTTTGCTGCCAGCTTATGCAAACTTCATTATGAAATTCCAAAATGCTCCAGATATAGGCAAGCACCCACAATGACTCATTAAGTACAGTGCGGAGGATGTTGAGGCTCGGATTAATGAGCTGTTTCAGGGAACTGTTGCTCCAGCTGGTGGCAAGAAGTGAAAGGTAAGATCTTCCGTGTATGTAGTTTAGTGTAAATTGGCTGGTTATTTCCTTTTTCATTTTATTCCTTGTGATGAGTCTAATAGTTTATGACCTTCTAGTAGGAGTTTGTATCTTTGCAGTTAAGTTGTATCCTCTATATAAATGTGAAGAGGATAAAAGAAACTCTTGTAATTGACGGTTCAAATAGTCTTGCATGATTTTGATACAATGCTATATTCATTTAACCTTCCAATCTTCCATGGTGGATTGTTTTTCTTTGTTATGCTGAAGTATATATATAGAACGGAGTTGGAACTCTCATGACCCTTAGTCACATTCACAGAATTATTAGATGTTTCGCTATCATTGGCCAATCATTCTCTCCTAGAGCAGTTTTGTAGCCCCAGTAAAGATTTGTTGTTGCTTTTGATTTAGACAGTAACATGGGAAACTCAGAGATATATGTGATTGCTATAAATTTAATTGTTATTCTGCTTAATTCCTTATCACTCGGTATTCGAATATAGAACAATTAAGCTATAATTTCTTACTATCCTACGCTGGCTGGAAAATCCGAGGATTTCATCATTTTGATCAAACATTTTAGAGGCAATGTTATGATGAAATCTAGGATGAGATCTTGCTTTCTAGGAACTTGGCGGCTATCTGGTAGGCTGCTTCACTTGGATGGATGCAATCCCAAAAGAGGAACTGAGAATCTGATGCACATTTTGGGGTAGTTGGATTACATAAGAATGATACTTCCACAAGCCCGGTCCCACAGCACCCTCTGTTTATCGTTGTAAAACCTGTTGCAAGACATATGTTAGTGAAAATTGCACTACTTCAAGTTTAAACCAGGTTTATTGCTACTGCTATTATCATTTGCCAGTAGGCTGCAGTACATCAACACAGAAAACTTTATGGATTCATCAATGCAATTCAGTGTGTTTACCTGGCTGAAATTGTTTCTCGAGTAAATCTGGATGTTTTTTTTTTCTCAGTTGATAAAAAAAACGATGCGGATCGTTCTTGGTAGAATGTGATTGAAATACTCCAGACTCACACACAAAGTAAGACAAAGCATGCTTGGACACAAGAGAGAATTACGGTCCTAAGATTTGGGTTTAAATCTGTTTGCTATCATGTGACAGTGATGCAACTTGTGCATGAAGGCATTTTACCGATTACAGAAACCAACAAACGCTTAGGTGGTTTAGCTTACCGTATTTCTGCGGATTATTGACCATGTCTACTACGGGCTCATAGACATCTGCGTAATTAAAAATGGTTCCGGGAAGTGATGCCTGTAATTGATTTAACAGCTTTATGAGCTTTTGATTATAAGCTTGAGAATCTGTGTTCTGCTCATCCAAGCACTTGCGATCAAGCGGATTTTGTAATCGGGCTGTCATCTGAATTGGCAGACAGCCAATTGGTGGGAGACCAGCAACAATCATCTGGCGACATCCCAGATCATACAGTTGCTGTCATTTTAAAAACAGATCAATTATAAGGTTAGTGAAATCAGCTAGATGAAACTTTAGAAACAAAATATTAAATAAACCATGATAGCAGGCAGATAGATTTGTGCCTTTCCTTAATATAGTTGTGGAGCTTTATCTGTAGAAAATCTTGGTACCCACTTATATTGAATTGGCTCCTCCTGATGGGAATGTCATAGTAATTAAAAGTCATGTCATTTGTTCCTGCACTTATAATGACCACAGCCTCACTGATCAGTTTCTTAGTTGCATCTCCACCTATTATCCCATGAAGTTTCCCTAGATATTCTTTGAAGTAGTCTAGTTGCTCGGATACTGGAATGACACCACTTGCCACAGTTGTTAGTTCATCGTATCCTGATCCAGCAGATGCAAAACAAACTCCGGTGAGAAGATCTTCATTTGAGATATTAGGATCTAGATAGGGAGGGACGGCGTCTTTGATGCCCAGAAAACCGGCAATGAAGTCAGGCATGAGTTTTCCATTAGAAAACCTCCCAGTAGGAACATGTCCTGGTAAATCTTGACCATATGGGAGATGGTTGGCTCTGAAGAGTGTATTGACAAAGTTGTTGTTCCCGGTATCAGCTGTTGAATCACCGAAAACAACTACGGCAGAATATTTTTTAGGTTGGGCAGCCCTTGTGTTGAAATTGAAAATGACATTCCATATTTGCACTACCATGAATAGTTGTATAATAGCCATTGTTATTATTACTTGTAATGCAGGGTTTGTTGATGATCATGTATTATGTCTTAAATTTCTGCATATTTATCTTATAATTTTTTATAATCAGGCACTTCATGATGTGTATGAAGGAAAGGTAGGGATTAATCTTTTCCACAAAATTGGTAATTCTTTTTAGAAGGATAATATCTTTATTTGCTATATATATACCTATATATATTTGCACTATTCAGTGTGCGATATCTAAGTTTTATGTAAAATTTATTGAAACTAGTATGGGCCCGCATCTTGTGCATATTGAACATATATTTTAGGTATTTATCTTATCTGTTTTATAGTTTAAATGAGAATTGATTTACTTACACGTAATATTTACGCTTCATTCGTTTGTTTCTCGGTTTTCAAACACTACAAAAATTATGGCCTTTAGCGTCCAATAATTTAGCGTCGAAACACCTTTCGACGCAAATAATCACTTTTAGCGTCGTAATTAATATTCGACGCCAAATACCAAGTTGTTAGCGACGAAAATCATATTCGACGCCAAATATTAAACTTTTTTCGTCGAATTCACATATCGACGCTAAAAGTCCGACTTATAGCGTCGCAAATTATTCGACGCTAACGTGTTTTAACTATTCCAATAATTTTTGGCGTCGACATAAAATTGCGACGCTAAGCTTATGGAATTGGAAGTAGTAAGCATGTGTAAAGTAGATTGGATGGAAATTAGTGTAATTTGTTTCCAATTTAATCAATTTATTGTTGGACAATAAAGTTGCCATTCTAGAGTTATTGATCCACTCTAAATAGCCTAGAATTTTTATAGAGTTGTTCATATGTGGTGGGACTCAATTGGTGATGAATTAATTAGATTAATCTTTGTGAAAATTGGATTGAAGTATGATTTTGGGCCAATTTCGGTTTTCTGGTCAGACCTATTAAAACTGGAAATTATGTGATGTTTTTGATGTCATAAGAATGTAATGGATGTAATTTGGGTGTTGGCACAATTGCCGGAAAGTGTTTCCGACTTGAAATAAGCGAAAATGGCCAAAAACGGCATTACCGGGTGGATTTTGAGCCAACCGGGTGACGGCTGTGAAAACAGTGATTCCGTCACTGTCCGGGCAGCCCGTGAACTCCCCCGACACTATTGGAGCTGACCTGGGCAGTTTCCATAAGTGTCGGATAGTCGGTTCGGTCAAAAATACGTTTTAGGCCATTTTGCGGAAAAATGGTTTTCGTAAAAGTTTCGCGAGTTTTCAATTATGTTTATATTAATACTTGATATTAAATAAATAGGTTTAAGTGAAATATGAATAAATTATTCATATTAGATATTGATTAATTTATTCGGTATTTTGAAAAAGTTCTAAAATACGATTTCACCCGAACCCGCGCTTCTGCTGCGCCCATCGCCCAAAACCCCAACAAAAATGGTATCAGAGCGGGTCTGATGCTTCATCCATTACATTATTCATGCTTGATATTAGATATATAATCAAATTTTAATGTTCGCACATGATTAGAATCTAGATATGTTTCTTCACTTTTCGGTTCTACGCTAATGAAAGTGTAACAAAAATTTAATTGTTAAATTGAGTTATATTTTCTAAGATAGAATTGAAATGTTTAGAAAATGATTTAGATTAAAATTCTGCATTGGATGTAGAGTGTGGCTTCCGTAGGAAAATCCCCGCTTTTAAATATGGTTGTAAAGTAACGTGTATTGGATACATGTTTCTTGGTCCGTCTTGTCAATATGGTTTATGGGTAACTTTCTATGGCTACATCCGAGAAAGTGCCAAAGCAGTGAGGGTGTAGTTGATAGAATTTTATCCATGCCGGTTGTATATTGATACTGGATAAATTCAAGTGAAAGTGGAAATCCTGAACGTGCCAAAGCTGTCAGGACTACACCGGTAGCTTGAGTTTGTCATTGACAAGTGTAGCTTTGATACGCCTCCCTGTGAACGTGCCAAAGCTGTCACAGCGAGAAACGGTCAGGACCAAAATCAGGAGTCACTGGCGAGTGATTGACAATGAGTTGTCTACCTAATGAATATACGTAGGCGAGAACGTGTCAAAGCTGTGAGTCGAAATATATTCATGAGATCCTACTCTCACAATGGAATTTGATTTGATTATTGAATTCTCATTTTCCGTTGGGGATTACGATATTACGTAAAGTAGTGGGAGACATTGCTGAGTTTAAAATCCATAACTTAAGCAGTATGTAATATTTTGGAATTTACTGCTTTCGTTTTCCTTTTATTCTATATTGTTTATAGATTTACACTTCTAATCCACTGCATGTCTATTATTAGAATAAGTTTTCTGACCTTACCTATGGTTGCGTAGTTCTAGAATAGGATCTAGAAGGACAGTAGACTTAAATATAGTTAGATTTTTTAAAACCATCGGGAACTGTTGTTCCGATTTTTTTAGAAAATCAATATGGTTTGTGACTTAGCTTTTAAGTTACGATTAGGTAATCTAAATGGATATCTGTCTAGGATATTATTCAAGTTAGAATTGACACGAATCAGTTCATGTCTCGAGATTCTTGACTGGCACTAAGAAAATCCATTTAGTATTTGTTTATCCTTTAATGACGTTTCTTTGCTTTTAGTGACTTTTAGAAGTCACGTGTCTAACACAGTTTGCTAATCGATTATTTACAATTGTTGTGAATAATTGAAGGAAAATTATAAAGCTTAAGAAATGAGATATGTATAGTTGTGTATAGAGAATATTGATTCTCACAATATGACAACTGAAAGTATTGGATACCAGATCTCCCATCTAGTTATTTAAAATAATGTTCAATAACTGTTTTGATATTTGATATCAGAATTTGTGACTATTGGATAGTTACTTGTTCTGTATAAACAGTTGTTATATATTTTAAGATGACTAGTAGTGTCATTAATGAAAAGATAAACATTAAGAAAATATTCGGTAATATAAATGACTTAGAATTGTGCATTATGAGATTTTATCATAAAGACATTAGATGATTGTTCCTTATGGTGAATGATGGTCTGATACGAGTTCACACCACATATCCTTATCCATTTAATGAATATTGTATTCAGGTTGTGATTAAATCTCATTTAACTGATGATTATCATTGGACCACAAGATTTATTAAACTAATACATTGGATGTGTGTAGTTTAATGAATTAGTAATTGCCTTAGATAATTTTCTCTGCTTCGTAACTCAGTCCATGAATTGTTATGACTTAGTTACGTGTTTCTAATAGAGAACATCTTGAACGTCTTGAATGATTCGAGAACTTTCAATATGTTTTCTGATGAAATGAGGATAAAATATTTTGAATGGTTCAAAGATATTCTGTTGGTCGTGTTGAAAATTGTATCTTTAGAAATTCATTGCGTGTTTTTGAATTATTCGAAGATGTTTGATTTGATCAAACGCATGAATTTAAGGCAATTAGTTCTAATGTTATTTATTGAATATGATCCTTACTCAGTATTAAACTTTCGCGAATCCATTTTGATGGAATTGGTCAGTGGGAGTAATCGAATCTTACATGATTTGATTCGTTGATATTGAGTGTTACCGAACTTGTTTCGATATTCTTGGGGTTATGCTCCAGTAACATGAATTCATCTCTTTAATTACTGTTCCATTCGTTTCTACAATTACGTATATGATATGTATAGATAGAAAATTCGAATCTTGAAAAGTTTAAGATTTGAGACTTTATTTTGTATAATTATTATATAATTGAAAGTACTTGTGCCTCGGAGGTATGAGTGATAAATTTATCATTTATTCTATTTAGTAGAATATCGTATTCTATTTAATGGAATATCTTTTCTACGATCCCGAGTAATAAAATTATTTTGTTACTTGGCGGTTAACATTGGATGTTGACAATTGCAGAAAATACTTGACTTATTGAAGTTAAATATGAGAATGATAAATTGTAATGGAACTACATAATTAATAAGATGAGAAGACCCTTAGACAACTTCCGTATAAGTACAATAGGATGTCAGAATCATTTACAAAGTATTTGATACTTGACGATTCTGTTGTTTTCTTATCGAAGAAAATTATCCTATAACTTATAGTGGGAACGATATATGATATCGATTTCGGAATTTGTCATTGAACCATGGATCTAACTTGTTCATGGCTTACTACGATCAAATTTTAAACTTGATTAAGCTTTCATTATGAATAGCTCATAAAGTGTGCAAATTGTTTGTGCAACAAAAGCATAGTGAGCTTGATAAAGGTTTGACCTTTATAGTATGACAGTGAGTAGGTTATACTCAGTAGTCTATTGAAGATTCTGAGGAAGCTTGTCTCTAGTCGCACTGATTGAACGATTAGTGATCTGTTGGTTAATGTTGATATTAAACTATGATTTTGGCTAAAAGAATGCAAAGTGACTTTCTTGAGTGATTTCTTCGAATGAGAGATCTGTCGTGATTTCTTAGTTTGAAGAGTTCATTCTTGAATGACCATGGAGTTTGTATTCTTCTAAGATTACAGTTTGATATACTAGCTTGTAGAGCCTATTGTAGACTCAAGATAAACTTTCCAGAAATTCGTGCCCTCTGATTTTGATATTAGTCAGATTTTATGGTTTTATCGAAGTATAGAGAATACGTATTTGTCAGTAGGGTCAGTGGGAGCGTACAAAATTTCTTTCTAGTATTACATATCTTAAGTCTTCTTTTCTCCGTGTAAGTAGTGTGAGCAGTCTCTGTTATATTTGATATAAAGTTTTGTATATGATATAAAACTAAGAGACTTGTAAGATATTTCCATTAGTCGCTATTAGATATGATCTAATAAAGGACACAGTAAGACTATCTGTATGACAGTTAGTGTAACTGTTTGACAGTTAATGTGTCTTATATATATATATATAGTTTTCACCTTTCGTAATAGATGATTCCTTTGTCGAAAGATAGATTGATTGGAATGTCTAGTCAATCTTATGAATCATTGGATGATGGCATAATGAATACTATATTATATGCGATTAAAGATGTCAATTTAATCGTAATTGTTACGAGTTATTTTGATATACTGCAGACCATATGATGAGTCTTGAAACATGTTCTTTGTGATCTTTGAGATATTAAGAATGAGTTTCTTATTCATGGAGAATTTAGTTTGCAACCATAAGGTCAGATTAGTTTTGATCCTAATTATGACATTAGATGGTCTATGTCATATGAAGTCAGAAAAGATGCAGTGGGAGTGTCACCGTTGATTCTACTATACTAGTGGAATCAGTTGCAGCTTAAGAAGTATTGACTTATGAAGTTGCATAGTGACCTCATAGATTAGAAGTCTTCATATTAGTATAGTGCTTGCGGTGGTCTCAAAGTATTTGGGTTTGATCTCTAAATCATAGACAACTTAGTAGCTATAGCACAATACTGATATAGCGTCTGAGTTATATTGATGTGGAATTTGGATTCTACAAAATATGAATAATGCTAGCTAAGGAAAATGGTTGGGTTTGTTGGACAAACTCGATTTGTTACAGCAGGCTTACTTGTTGGTGCCTACCTTTTGAGTGCTGGTGAGCTCTTGAGGGCCACATTATGTGATACACATTAGATGTGTATAGGATACCGGGGATTGACACTAGAGCAAGTGTGAGAAATTATTAGGGTTGGTGCTCCGAGTGCCAATCCGGATCGTATTTATGTCTGATTCATAAATACGGGCAATTGTATTTTCCATAATATTACTATTTTAACGGTAGCACGCTTGACTTTTATACGCTTATTCGATCTAATTACGATTAGATATCTGATTACGATTAGATCGAAACTTAATCCGGTTCAGTTATGCGTGTATATTAGACAAAGACCCTAAGATTTACAGTATAGTGCGCAGTTACAATGTAGTTTATAATTGACATTGGGAAGCGCACTATTAGTTGTATATCCTTAAATAAATTTCCTGGTCAAGATTTGCTAACATGGGTCGATTAGTAAAATCCGCTAAGACCAGTACATGTCGTATATCATGACTTGGTCCGATGGTTTATCCCAGTGAACTATGAGTCTCGAGAGACTCGTATAGACATGTAAGTGTTTATTTGATAAGACATTGAACGACTCACTGAAGGTTTCCTAATAGATGGTACACCAACGTCAATAGGAACCTTCTCGAGTTGAGCGAGCATAATGGTCCTTCGACTTGAGATACCATAGTGGGATATATGAGTTATCCTTCACACTTTGATGGCAGTCACGTCAACGATCTATTCATGATCAGACCTCCGCCTGTTCGTTGGGTGTGGACTGATGCTCATGATATCCAGTGCGTATCAAGACAGAATCAGTTAGTCCTGTGTACATGGCATAGGCATCCTCACATGTTTACGATCTAGTAAATCCATGGCTGTGGTATAACGTCAGAAATCAGTTCCGAGTGTTATTTAGAGATCGTAAATTGAAAGTCGACTGTATTATACCGAACGGATTTGACGTTCTTATCTATATCCCAAGTATAATACGGATGGCCTGTGACAGAGTGATTATACGTATGCTATGACCTCGACTTGTATAGTTTAGCGAGATTATCCGTGGTCGTCATAATCCATGAATGGGTGGATTATGGACACGAAATTGGATTTTGTGACGGATAAACCTAAACTTAGAGAGTCTCACAATATGAAGTGTACTCGTTGAGCACTTGGGCAACACGATATGAATAATACAGATTATTCATAATACTTCACCGGATTAAATAAATTAATCCGGATCGTTTAATCGGTTAAACGATAACACATGCAATTAGGGGATTTTGTCCGCTAATAATTATTGGGTATTTGTATTTGATACATAATTCGATTAGATACACATTAATTATTCGTCAAATGAGATTTTGACACATGTCATGAATATATGTATTTATTATTTAATGTAAATAAAATACATATATTTGTGTAAATTAATTGTTTAATTATTTAATAGTTAAATAATTAAATAATTGACTTTTCAAACCTTATCCATTAATCATTAATTGAATGACAAATGGTGAGTTTTAATTGGATCACATGGCAAAAAATTAATTACACTTTATTTGTCCAATTTTGATTGGTTAATATAAAGTGAAATTAGTTTTAATTTGATTAAAAAAAATTTGAAAGGACAATAATGGCCTCCAAACCCATTTCGTTTTTTGCACCTTTTAAAAAGAAATTTTTTTTTCTCTTTCTTCTTAAGTCCACCATGGCCGAGAAGCTCAAAAACAAAAGGGTGAAAAATGGGTTTCACTTTTGCTTGATGTTTCAAGCATAAAAAAAGAAGAAAATCAAGAAAAATGGCAAAGGAATTAGGAGATTTAAGGTATTTCTTCAAATCCTAAGCTTTAGAAATTTGTTTAATGTTTTCTTGATGATTATTTGAGATCTAGGGTTTCTTCTTTGTTGCTAAATTTGGGGCTTTTGGTTGGAATTGGAAGTAGTAAGCATGTGTGAAGTAGATTGGATGGAAATTAGTGTAATTTGTTTCCAATTTAATCAATTTATTGTTGGACAATAAATTTGCCATTCTAGAGTTATTGATCCACTCTAAATAGCCTAGAATTTTTCTAGAGTTGTTCATATGTGGTGGGACTCAATTGGTGATAGATTAATTAGATTAATCTTTGTGAAAATTGGATTAAAGTATGATTTTTGGGCCAATTTCGGTTTTCTGGTCAGACCTATTAAAACTGGAAATTATGTGATGTTTTTGATGTCATAAGAATGTAATGGATGTAATTTGGGTGTTGGCACAATTGCCGGAAAGTGTTTGCGACTTGAAATAAACGAAAACAGCCAAAAACGGCTTTACCAGGTGGATTTTGAGCCAACCGGGTAACGGCTGTGAAAACAGTGATTCCGTCACTGTTCGGGCAGCCCATGAACTACCCCGACACTATTGGATTTGACATGGGCAATTTTCATAAGTGTCGGGTAGTCGGTTCGGTCAAAAACGTGTTTTGGGCCATTTTACGGAAAAACAGTTTTCGTAAAAGTTTCGCGAGTTTTCAATTATGTTTATATTAATACTTGATATTAAATAAATAGGTTTAGGTGAAATATGAATAAATTATTCATATTAGATATTGATTAATTTATTCGGTATTTTGAAAAAGTTTTAAAATACGATTTCGCCTGAACGCGCGCTTCCGCTGCGCCCATCGCCCAAAACCCCAACATATATGTCCTCGCTAAAATATGGAAAAAGTATAAAATTACGATCAGGTCCCTATATTTTACTAAAATTATGATTTTACTCCTAAACTTTTCAAATTTATAATTTAACCCCAATACTCTCCAACATTATTAATTTAGTCTTATAACTCTCAATTATCACCTATTACTCCCTAAAAGTCAGAATTTACATATTTGTGCCCATAATCATGCCAATTTATGAATAAGTCCAAAACTCTCAAAATATAACATTTACACCCCTAAAATTATAAAATATAACGTATCGAGCTCCAACGACTTCAGAATTCCACAACGAGATAATCAACAGTCAATACACGTCACCAGGATCACAATGACGGTGGTGGTAATGACGGATGCTCCATGGTCACCGATGAACGATCGAATGACGTTAACTCTCATTTTTGTCTCGTTTCACGACAACCGAATGTCCGATTTGGAAAACCGAGGTGTCCAACCCGTATATCTCGACGAGGGGAAGATTCTAGTCCGGGAGGTGTTCTGTATGCACGGCGGTGCGTGGAACAGCGACGTGGCGGTGCATGAGTGGCGCGTGGGAGCGCGTGCGATGGAATCAGGTAGTCGGACCGACGGCGTTGGCTTCTTCTCGTCGAGGGGATTCTCCTGGAGTGGTCACTCACCAGAAAAGGTGGCCGGACGATGTCGAAAACCCTATTTCTCTCTCATGCCCACACTATCTCTCTCTTCTGATTTTGTGTTTTCTCTCTCTACGAATCTGTTTATCTCTCTAACTGCTTAATGGTCTCTGGAATTAAATCCAATAAAATCCTTACTCTTAATTGATTCACACCAAACACACACACTAAAGGAAAACTTAGGGTTAATTGTTGTTTTAAATAGTAAATGATGGTTGAGTTTTATAAGGAGAGTGTGTGTCTGGTTGCTGGATTTGAAGGGGGGGGGGGGGGAATAGAGAGAAGTGGGGCTGAGGGAGTGTGAAAGATAAAGATAAATCAATATTTAAATTTTAATTAGAAAAAAAACAATAAGAGACTTGGTCTCACAAAGCCAAGCTCTGAGAAAGTGCTCATAAATCTGATGTGTCCATTGAGTAATAGTTATAGAATATGTATTAATTTATGTTAATAAAATTTAAAATTGAAAACTAATTTTTGAAAACACAATAAATCGTTAATTACAATTAATTATTTTATAATGTATTTAATTTTTCTCTTTTTTTAATCGATGTGGTTGCCATAATATCACTCTTACAATCTATTTCTTAGAATTTAATTCTTATATCACTTCTTCTTCTTCATATCAAAGTCGATTTGTTCCACCGAAGAACTTTTCCTCATGTGTTTCTTTTTACATACCCACCATTAACATTGCTTCTTTTGGGGAAAAAAATCATTTCTCAATAATTATTATATGACTATACGGGTCAAATTTGAGCCAAGTGTCCAAATATCATTGTGTCTCACACCCACGCATTAGAACTGCATCAAAACATAACTCGTAGCCTTCATCAAGCCCAAAATAACGTTTTGGGCTACTACCCAGGCCCATTCAAAGTGGGTTCACTGGACAATAGGGTCTACGTATAGGGCTCGCGTATGGGCCCATGAGTCCACCATACATCCCCTAAGGGATAAAGCCCACACGACTCAAAAGGTCTCCAACAAACCCTACCTATGCTACTCAATGTCCCGGTCGATAATATATGAGTAATGTCTCAGTCGACGCTGCCTCATATTATGCAGTATCTTAATAGACATGGCCTGCCAGTCTACACACGACTAGTTCTTCTTAAATAAGAAAACTATGTATTTAGGACAATATCGATTACCTATAAACACGATGTGCAATCCAAGTACGATAGGGATTACACCTAATACAGGAAATCCAGTTCCTAATTCAGTCCATACTCTACTATCATTTCCTAAATAAGATTGAAATACAACACTTATAAGGAATCTCAAACCGACTAAAATACTACTTCACAACTTATAAAAGGAGAGAAGATCGAAATGATTGATTCATGGAAGCTTTGGCTCTCACACTCGAGTTCTCAAAATAAATAATACTCCCTAAACATCAGTCTACCGCCCTCACGGCAATCTCCAAAAATCAAGGTAACCATTTACCTTACTCTTCCCTTTCTTTTTGCTCTCATACATCACTGACTTAAACGTCGGAGTGCGTGCGACATCCACCGTACCGATGGGTAGATACTTTATGCTCACCTTACTTTATTTTGCAGGACCGCTGATGCCCCCAACATACAAATTCTCGATTATATACCGAACGCGAAATTCAGCCTCTATAACGACTAAATTTACATTTCTGCCATTGAATAGTTTCATTAATCATTTATCGGTGGTACCCTACTAAATTTGTGATGTAATAGCTCAATTGTATTATTTTATTTTATTTTATTTTATTTTTTGTGGCATTTTACATAATAAACCAAATGAAGTAGAGTTGAAGCACTAAAAAACGAACAGGTACGAGTCGTTGATCCTTGAAGCATACGTAAATTAAAATAAAATCCCTATTTCAAATTTAATTTTGAAAAGACGTGAATTGAACTTGTTATGCACAATAATCAATATGTTGGTCAATTTTTTTTAATTTTAACTTTCCAAACGGGCAATTATATATAATGACTTAAAAAAGAGAGAAAATTCTTATCTTTCAAAACTTCAAGTAACGTATTAGACAAGCTTTGTGTGTTGAGAAACGAATCAGATGATGACTCAACACAAAATTTACTCGTCCATATGATATAATAAATTGTGTTTCATGATGGATGTTTTTATAGTCAATGAATGAAATAGTAGAATATTATTATCAATACTAGTCTTATTTTGAATTAGGTTGCGGCCGCCCCACGAGTCTATTATGTCCAGCCTAATTCTTTTTACTCAAATTATTCATAATTTTCAAGAGAAAAAAGACTTTCACGCCCTCGAGCTTGACATTAATCATATACTATAATGTTTTCAATTAATTTAACATACAGTACAGACACCAGACTGATGTCCGGCTACATACATGAATTCCTAGAGTAGTGTTAAAGAGATATGCGCATGTACATTATTAATTTAAGCCAATTAACTCCAGGGGTGTGGGTTTTTAAATATGATCACTACTATTACTTTACTCGTTTTTCTTCTTCTTGTGATATTCAAAGTATAAGAAAGAAAGAAAGATCTCTTTCTGTCAAATAAAATAAAATATGTTAGCTATGGCTATGGGTATGGTGTTGTTAAATCTGATATCAGGGTTTCTGAATGTAAATATAGTTGAGAGCTCGTATCCTGGTTACGATGATGAAATGAGGCACATGGCTTCCATCAAAGCTTCATATATTCCCCGCAAAGGCGTGCCTCCGATAAACTCCATGAATACCCTTGTAAGTTTAATTTTTTTTTTAAAAAAACAAAAACTTCAATTAATTAGCTAGCTAGCAAGCTAATTTAATTAATTCATTCATTCGTTTTTAACTGCGCTGCAGGGACTGACAAGTAATTCACGTGTTCATCACGTGAGTGATTATGGTGGCGATCCCACAGGAAGTTCAGACAGCACAGAAGCAGTTGAACAAGCCATCTCTGATGCATTTACATCTGCTATTGATGGTCATTTGAATAAGGGCATTCCTAACCTCGGAGGCTCCCAGGTTCACCTTGACGGAGGCACCTACAAGATCTCCCGTCCGTTGCGTCTACCCCATGTCTGCGGCGGTAATTTTATGGTACGTCTATTTTTTTTTTTTTTTTTTTACGTAATTAATTATAAATTTCATTTAAAAAAAAAAAAAAAACGGGGGGCTAAATTTCGGATGATTACTTATGCTATAATTATAATTATTATTTATTAATAGATACACGGTGGATCTCTCAGAGCATCAGATGATTTTCCGACCGACGGACATGTAATCGAGTTAAAGTCGTCGTCATCAAATTCACTATCATATGAGTACATTACATTGAGAGATCTTATGATAGACTCCAATTTTAGAGGTGGGGGAATTGCTATTATAAATTCAGTCAGAACCAATGTTGACAATTGTTACATTACACATTTCACTACCAATGGCATCTCAATCCAAGGTGGCCATGAAACCTACATCAGAAACTCCTTCATCGGCCAATACATCAATGTCGGTGGCGATAACCGTGAAAAGTACTTCTCCGGCATCGGTATCAACATTGTCGGAAACGACAATGTTGTCACCGATGTTGTCATATTTTCAGCATCCATTGGAATCATGGTACAAGGACAAGCCAATATGCTCACCGGAATTCACTGTTACAATAAGGCTACTAATTTAGGTGGCACCGGAATTTATATCCGGGCACCGGGTTTCACTCAAACCCGGATAGTGAATAGTTACTTTGATTTCACGGGAATTGTTGCCGAGGACCCTGTGCAATTACACATCACTGGTTGTTTTTTCTTAGGGAATTCCTACATTTTATTAAAGTCATTAAAGGGTGTTGTAAGTGCTGTCAATATTGTTGACAACATGTTTTCGGGTGACTACACTGGGGTCCGCATAGTCCAATTGGACCAATCAAATGAGCCTTTTCACAATATTGATCAAGTCGTCGTTGATCGAAATAATGTGCGGGGCATGATGCTTAAATCAACGGTTGCAAGAGGGTCAGTGTGGAATAACGCGACTACTTGGACCCTTGACTTTTCTCACGTCTTACTGTTTCCTAATATGATAAAAAATGTACAGTACACATTGCATGCAGGTTCCTCATTTCCTAAGCATATACTAAGAAGTGTTTCACATAATACAGTGACGGTCCGAACCGACGTCGTAGTATCTGCAACGTTGCATGTATCCGTGGATCAAAGCATGGTTGGATACGTTTGATATGACTCGTCATGTGCCAATATCTGATGATATTAATTTTTTTTTTTTGTTTCTTTATTTTTTTTCATATATATATATTTCTAAAGTTTTAGTTGCATACATATGATGTAAACTTGAAAGGTATAATAATAACGGAATTTGGAAAAATTAGTCAATTTTTTTTATATCATTTACTAAAATGAGTTATAATATTTGAGTTTTACATAAAAGATAATTTTCCCCGAAGTTTCTTTTTTATTTTTTTTTATTTAAAACTTCAGATATCTGAAATAATAGCTTCAGATCTCGAAAGTTTTAATAATATATAACACCGAATTCTCCGAAGTGAGTATAATATGACAAAAAATATATGAAATTCGTACTTTTCTCCAAGTTACTTAGAATTCTGAAGTTTTCTCCGAAGTTAATGAGAAGTTTTCTCCGAACTTGTCTTTGAAATCCAAAGTTATGAATTGTGTTGTTCCTTATATTACTATCCGGACAATGAGGCATTCGCTCGATACCAGAATGTCTGGATTACACGGCCTATTATTGGGGCATAACAGTAGATATATAGGCTATTACATGATATGGACAAATCGATCTACTGCGCGAGATGAGTTGGGATAATCTTTAAACTTTAGAAGCCCTAATGTACGCCCGATTGTGTCGGATGTTTATCAGTAACATCGATTAGAATCGATTTAGAGACACCATTTTTAGTTTTCTACTTGGTTATTTGGGAGGGGGTTGGATATTATGTATAACCTGACACATGAGGTATTGGGGTGTCCGATGGTGGAAGGTAGACAATTTGGGCCCCGTGATAGCTAGCTATACAAAGTTGGCTAGATTAGAGAGCTTCCATTGGTAGGGTACTGGGGCCGAGGCTTATGGAGAGTGAGCGCTTCATGTTTTATGATGGTTGATTGCATGCTTTGAGGCGGAGGTACATCAGCCTAGGCATTCGACCTATATAGGATATCATTCAGTTGATCATCATGTTGCGTATTGGCCACGAGGACGATGTCAACATTTTAGACATTGTATTTTTTCTTGCAAGGCTATAGGGTAGACATAGAAGCCCTTATTATAGGGCATTGGTTTCAGGTTCATGCTCATAGTAGGACGGGCATTCTCCATGACATGATCATCACCCACCTCATGTAGTATTTCCAGCTAAATTTGGATAATGAGGTGGTCTCTTTTGAGCATCCGGCTGTCATTAACCAGGGGTTCCTGCGACGGACGAGCATCTATTATACAGAAACAGACGATGATTTCATGACAGATATCGGAAAATGATATATATTTTTCATGACAAAAATTGATAGTGATTTGAGTATTTAATTTTTTTATTTATCTGTTCACCGTGTTACACAGAATCAATCGTCACAGGTTGATCCTATTGATCATGATACTGCAATAGGCTCCGATGGCGCTGGCCATCCTCCAATAGGCTCTGATGGCGCTGACCTATCTCACACTTCTCATCATGCAGGTGACCCATTAGTGACTTTGTTACGTGACCGCGTGATTATGATAGAGGAGACTCAGACGAGGATCGAAGAGCGACAAAAGAGAATAGAGGATCGATAGAAATGAATGAAAGATCGACAGAAAGGAATGAAATGGTCATTAGATGAAGCGTTAAAGCTTCTGAGGAGGATGTCAACTGAGATCGATTTCGATAATCTGTAATTTTTTTCATATTAGATTATTTTCTTTTTGATATATAATTATAACTAACTATTATATATATATATATCTTTTTTTTTTACATATAAGTCCTAAAAACAAAAAAAATATATATATAGCAAAATTAGTCCAAAAATTAAATAATAAATAAATAAAATTTATTTTATTAATATATATAATTAAAACTTCGGAGATCCAAAGTTATTACTTCAAATTTCAGAATTACTTCGGATATCCGAAGTTTTTTTTTTTTTAAAAAAAAAAAAGGAAACTACGGGGTCTACTTCAGAGAAAATGATTTTTTTTACAAAACTCAAATGTCGTGGCTCATTTTGAAAATGACAATATTTTTTTTTAGCTAATTCTGAAAAATTCCCTAAAAATAATACATAATTGAATAAAAATGATTTGATAAGTTGAAAACGTGACACATAAGAATTTTGAATATGGTATTGACTTTAAGAATTTGATACTGGCCGTCATTAAAAATAGTCTGTATTTTGGTTGCCAGATTTTGAATATTATCACCTTGCTTGTGCTTAATTGCCACAAGGTGAAAATGGGTCACAGTTTCTATTACAAAAGAAAGACCGACCATCAAAGATGTTCAATTATTTTTAATGGTGCCTCCTTTATTGTTATTGAATTTGGGCCATTAATGTGAGGCCTACAGCCAACTCCACAGTTATTTATTGATAAACGAAACATTTCAGTTATAATTGTTTGATACTTTTTACTTTCATTAATTTATTATCTTAATAAATGATTATTAGTCTCAACTTTCTTACTTTAAATCCCATCGTTTTATATCATCATTTAGTTTCTTTTTATTGGTTGGAGATCCTACCGTCAAATCACCCGATCGGGAGTGAAATAGGTTTAACCCTCGACTGCTACAGACTCTTAGAAGAAATGCATCATCTGGATTCGAACTTATAACCTGACATCATTTTGTTTCTATCTCTGACTAGAGAAAAACGTATATAGGGACTGTCCATATAAGACCATCCAATCAATAAAATGACACGTGTTTCAATTATTTTTCATTCTCGATTTTGAACGATTATTTTCAAAATAATTAGAATACGTGTCATTTATTGATTGAACGGTACTATATAAATGGTCCCAGTGTAAGTTTTTATCCTCTCACTAACATTGACTTCGAAATGAATTAAATTAATAAGATCAATTAAAGCTCAATGCTGGATTGATCCTTCAAAACCATGTCTCTTGAAACCTCACTTGAAATTTCATCTTGTTTCAGAAACAAGATCTGCGGCATGTATTTAAATTAGTATATATATATATATACTACTACAAGAAAATAGATCTTTAGTGTCGAAAAATTTCATCGCTAAAAATCAAAATTTCGACGCTGAATGTCTTATACGTCGAAATAAAATTTTGACGCGAAAGCTTAGTGGAGGAAGGTGTTTAGCGTCAAACACCAATTCCGACACTAATTAAAAATATATTTTCAGCGACGAAATATTTTGTCGCTAAAAGTACTTATCTTTAGCGTCGAAAATGAATAGTATATACTTTTAGCATCGAAATCGGTTTTTGACTCTAAATATATTTCTCGACCAAACTTTCACGTCAAAACGTAGAAGACCTTTAGTGACAAAATATTTCGATGCTGAAGATCAAAATAATAATAATAAAATAAAAAATTCATTATAATTAGTTTTAAAAACTAATTATAACAAAAATGACATGACAAATTAATTTCAAACTAAATTTCATTACAAAAATAATTAAATTTTTAGAAAACATAAAAACATCATTACAAATTTATTATAAAAAAAAATTATAATAAGGATATCTTTATTGATATAAAAATAAAATTATAAAATTTATCACAATAAAAAAACATAAAATAATAAATAAAATGATAAATAAAATGATAAACTATAATTTTCTATATATTTTATCATCTTCACTTCCATATTCTTAATCTTCACTTTCATTTTTGTTTTTCATTTTCTTCACCATCTTCATTTTCACCATTTCTTCATCCCCATATTCCCTTACAAGGAAAAAAAACATCAGATGTTAATATAAAATAAAAAAAATGAAACAAATCCCTCAAGGAAAAAATAATTTTAGAGAGAAAATAAGAGTATGAGAGAAAGAAAGTGAGAATATGAGAAATGAAAAAGCAAATGAATTTATAGGAAAAAAACTAACATTTAGCGACGAAGGCTCTTATCGCTAAAGGTCCTCAAATAGTGGAAATTATTTCCGCCAAAATTTTGATCTTTAGCGTCAAAATTTTTGACTTTTAGAGTCGAAATTTCGTCTCTAAATGTCAAAAAAATTAAATATAATTTTATTAGGCGATAAATTTAAATTTTAGAAGGCGGGAAATTTCAGCTTCGAAATTGAAATTCGACGCTAAAGGTTTATGATTCAGCTTCGAAATTGAAATTTGACGTTAAAGGTTTATGATTCAGCGTCGAATTAAATTTTTCGACGCTAAATGATATTATTTTTTATTTTTTTATTATTTAAAAAAAAAACTCTCGCATTCTAAAATTATATTTAAAATTTTTGACATTTAGCGTTCGAATTAGAAGCTAAAGGGTCAACCATTTAGCGTCAGATTTTAATTTTGACTCTAAAGGGTCAACCATTTAGCGTCGAATTAGGGGTGTTCACGGATCAGGTAGGGTTTGATTTTTTTAAATTTTGTAAGATCTGATCGGGTCGGGTCATGTGGAGGTCAGGTCGCAGATCTGGTCATGTGGAGGTCGGGTCGCAGATCGGGTCACACTGAGGTGAAATTAAGGGTGATCACGATTTCGGGTCAAATCGCAACCCGACCGGAACCGCACCGCGCGGTTTGGAAAAAAATTAAAAATAATTTCGGGTTAATCGGAACCGAATCAAAAATTTTGGGTCAGTATGCGGTTTTGACCCAACCGCGACCTGAACCGCCTAAAACCGTAAATTTTGACTTAAACCGCGACCCGAATCGCCTAAACCGCCGACTCGCGTTCAAATTAGATATTATTTTATATTTTTCTTCTTTTTAACCATGAAATTTAAGATATTTAATGATTATATGACAATATGCAATGTATAAATGAAAATTATGTATTTTTTCTCTTCAATTATTATGTGAAAACACACAAAATTTCCTTAAGAAAATTTATCATCCAAACTGCCGACCCGAACCGCCCAAACTGCCAACCCGAACCACCGCGATTTTCTTTATCAAATTTGCAGTTTTGATTTCTAATTTCCCAAACCGCCAACTCGCGCAGTTTGAAGTGAAAAACAAAAAATCGACCTGAACCGCACCGCGAACACCCATAGGTGAAACTTGATCAAGTGCAGGTCGGGTCGGGTCACACAAATTTTTTATTTTTTAAATGAATTATTTTGAAATATAAATATTAGTTATTTTATGTCCCGAAAATTATCATATATATAAAGTTTTAATACAACAAAAGTAATAAACAAATGAAATAATAGTAAAAACTTTAAAAAAAAATTAGAAAAATAATAAGAATATTATAGGGTCGGGTCGGGTTTTAGTATCAAATCCGTTGCCCAACCCAAAAATTTTGGGACGGGTGGAAATTTTTTTAAACCCGCACATGTCAAGTCGGGTCGGGTCGCGGGTTGACCCGACCCTATGAACACCCCTACCCTTTAGCGTCAAATCTAATTTCAACGCTAAAGGATAGACCCTTAATTAAACTTTGTATTGATTTAATTGGATTAAATCAAAATTGTAGACAAATGTGACTAGTCACACCTAATTATATATATTTGGACAAATTGGATTAAGCCCGCATAAAAGTTGATTAGAACTTTTGTTAATTAAAAATTGCATAAGTTTTGTTATAAAATGCAAGTTTGAGCAAGTTTTTAATCAAGATTGAGAAAACTAAAAACAAACAAGAATTAGAGATATTAACATAAGTAAAAGAAGTGTTTAGAGAAGCTTTGGAAGTTCTCTACAACATTGCAATAAGAAGAAGAAGATTGGATCTTGGAACCAAGCATGCTAGCTTTGGAAATTCTCTGCAACAACAATGAGAAGAAGATTAGATCTTGAAACCAAGCTTGCTAGCTTTGGAAGTTCTCCACAATATTTCGACAATGAGAAGAAGATTGGATCTTGGAATCAAGCTTGCTTTGTAAGTTTGATCTTCTCCAAAGTTATGTTTCATCAGTGAGTTATCATTAGTGAGACATATAGTGATGAATTATGTATTGGATACATAATAACATAGCTTGATGTTGAAATCAGGCTAATTAATTATGTACATATGTTTTGGAAGCATAAACACAATATGTTTGTAATTGGGTCAAATATGTTCATGTTGGATATGAAACATAAAATTAGGGTTTGAAACTCTAGATGAAAGCTTAGAGCTATGGCTACAATTCTAGAATCACTTGACCACATTTGAGTGACCTAGAATTATTCATGAGTCATTTTATTGTGGGATTCTATTTTGGTTTATGTTTTGATTTAAAGAAAATACTGAATGATTCTCATGTGATTCCTTATAGTTTGAAGTACACATCACCGTCAATAGGAATCTCCTCAGTCGAGTACCATATGTGATCCTTTAACTATATGATAATATTGATTTTGTGTGTGATCCTCCACAATTGATGCCATGTATGTCAGAGATCTTTCATGGTCTGGCCGCTATATGTTTGTTAGGTGTGGACCGATGCACTCGTTAATCAAGTTCATATCAAGATAGAATATGTCGGCCCGTATGTGTACCATAAGAGATTTAGGTATCCATGTGAGTAAGTCACGATTCTTAAGACTTTGGCGCCAAAGCAGATCACATATGGTGAATCACATACATCAGAAATGATTTTTGATTAGTTGTAAAGAATCACGGACATGTCGACATGAGATGTGTGTAGAAAACGACTTTCCTTAGCGCGGCAGAAGTTGCTTGTGGTGGCACTGGCTCCGGTATGGATCTTTAAAATTTTCTTTTCATTCTCCCTTTGTTGTAGTAGCCAAGATCAATCATTTGTTGTCCAACGCTTGGATCAACCACTCGATCTTCCTAACTATGACTCGAAACCAACAAACCAAAGTGTGGGCTTCACTCACAAAGATTAAACTCTAATCGATTTAGAGAATCAAGATGTCACAATTGGTGTTTGGCTTTAGGAATTTCAAACACTCTCACAACACTTGTGAATGTTTGAACTCTCTCTATTTTCTCTCAAATCTTTCTCACAACACTTGTGTGAATGAATGCAAAATGTTAACCTTAGGAAGTGAGAGAAATGGTAGAGATTATATTCTCTTACACAAGCCAACTAACCCTGTCATTAAGCATCTAATGTTTTCTTTCAATGGCCGACACAAAAATGTGAATGTCATACCAAAACATAAAAAATGATAAGTTAAAGACAAAGACTTTGTCATTAAACATCTAATGATTTCTTTCAATGGCAAACACATAAATGTCGAGGTCATACCAAAGCATAAAATGCATTAGCTAATGACAAATATATTAGGTGTATACATGTCACCTAATAGACATAATTACTTGGATGACATGGTAAGTCATATGACTTTGTCTCCAATGGTAAATAAAAATCAATATCTTAATAATGACTTATTTATCTTCAATTATGTTGTAGTAATTATCTCATAATTATTACTAACTTGATTATCTCATAATCAAGACTTGATTATCTCATAATCAAAGAATTCTATAAAATATTAAGTTAAACTAATTTAAAATAGTTTTCATTTGTGACAATAAATATTATTAATCTCATTAATAATATATAAATATTAAAGTGAGCATATAATTAGACAATCTAATTATATTAGGTTTGCTACAGTTAATCGAGCTAGCATATAGACCAAATGGACCTACGGTTCCGAGCTCCAATAATTCTGAAATATTAATTAAACTCTTTAATCAAATATTACGAATTATTAACTCCGCGTTATTCCACTAAAAACTCGAAGTTGAACTCTCGTTATCGTAGATGGATAAAATAAAACCGAACTTCTTCGGTGTTCATCGATATAGTCATTACATATGAATATAGTCCTTCACGAATATCTCATAAATAGAGTCGGGTCAAAATTCCGTTAAACCCCTCTAAATATTTTATCTCTTAAGCACAATTGATTCTATAATGAACAATTAATTCATAACAATTATGAATATAAAACTTTCTATTCGTAATAGAAAAGTTGAGCGCTCAAATTGTTCAAGTCCCGAATCAACTCTTAAAAAAAATATTCTTCTGCTTCTCGTAGAAGGAGTGAATTCCATATCTATATAAAACGTTCCCAGCTACACACCAAACCATATCCCCAAAATACGTAGTTATTGGCCAGGAATGCAACACCAACCTCACCATAGTAAATCAAAGGACATAGTATGTCATGCAGGAGTTCGTAGTACACTCAGGATTAAGATCGAATCCATATATGACCATCTATTAGATAAAATAAATTTCTTCGGTTAACAGATATTAAAAGAAATTTATATTTATCTGAGTCCAGTCCTATATGATCTCATCATACAAGGTGCCTCCACTCCCATGTCACTACATGAACGATCCCGAATCAAGGTCGTCATACAAGTATATAATGGACTGTAGCTATAGATAAACCACAAACAAAGTACCCTCTTTGTTTGCTCTTTATGGACTATTTAGATTACTAACTTCAGACATAAACCCTCTTGTGCATCAAACATACACTAAGTGTGAATGTACAATAGTAATCAAGGTAAACAAGACAATTGGACAAAATGCGATATAAATCAAACAACTTTGATAAAATGAATAATGCATTTATTATTATTATAATAATCAATTCCGTTTTACAATACATGAAGCTTTAGGATATAAATCTCAACAATGTGCACCTCGGAAACTTGACGGTGTAGTCTATGTTTCCTAAGTACAACTCAGATAGCCTACGACAGAGAGATTGTATAGTTCAGAAAGGTCATTCGTGTTTTTCGTGAATTCAGAGGTGGCTGAACTGCGTACATATAAGCTAGGCTTATATGACGAATGTGTCTGGACTTAGAGAGTCTTACAATATGAAGTGTATTCGTTTAATACTTGGGTAGTTGGGTAGCCGATAATTTTTGATGATAAATAATATTTGATACTATAATTATCAACTAAAATAATTATGTATTATTAGATAACATTGATTATTTACTTTGACTCAATTGGATTAATCCAAAATCACACAATGGTTTTATTATAATTTCATAAATATTTATACCATTGGAAGATATTTTGGTAATTATAAATATATAATAATAGGTATATTTGTCTTGATTTAATTGGATTAAATCAAAGTGATAGACATTTAACTAATCCATTTATTAAACTTTGTCTTGAATTAATTGGATTAGATCAAAGTGATAGACAAATGTGATTAGTTACACCTAATTATACATATTTGGACAAATTGGATTATGGCCACCTAAAAATTGATTAAGACTTTTATTAATTAAAAATTGTATAAGTTTTGCTATAAAAGGTAAGCTTGAGCAAGTTTTTAATTAAGTTTGAGCTTAAGAAAGTTAAGCTTGTAAAAGCTAAAACAAGCAAGATTTAGAAATATTAGCCTAAGTAATATTTAGGTCAATATTAGCGTTCGGGATAACACGGAGGCACACGTGAGAGCCACGCGCCGGCCGGAATCTGGATTTTCCTACGACCGTGTATTCCTTCCCCTTTCCCGGTTCGAGTGCCATTGATGGTTTGTCAATCGGAGTTCCGGATCAACGAGAAATCGAGAAAAACCATAAAAAAAACTTCTTACAAAAAAATTGGTAAAAATATGTAGTTTCATGCGATAACACCACCGTCAAAGTGTTCCAGTCATCAAATTCTACATTCTCCTTAAAAGACCCGATCAAGATCGGCTTTGAATCAGACTGATCGAGACAAAATGCTTTATTTTCTCTCTTTTTCTCCTCTCTCTCTTCCTCTCTTTCTTTAGTCACGATTTTCTGCCTCTTATGTGAAAAGTGAAAGCAAAAGTTGCTTTATATACAAGCATGCAATTTACCCAATTTGCCCTCTCACAAGTTTAAAGAGAAATAGAGGTGTTACATGCATGATACTAAGGTGTGGAGGATCACATGTAAAATTATAGTGTCATCTCGAGTCAAAAGACCACGTATACTACTCGACTTCGAAAGATATCCTATTGATGGTTATGTGAGTCATCTAATAGGAGCCTTTTGTGAGTGATTTAATATTCATACACAATGAATTAATACCTACATGTCTATACGAGTTTTCAAAGCTCTTGGCCAATTGAGATAAACCATCAGGATCGTATTTCGATATACGATAGGTACTGGTTTCAACATATTTATATCCTTATATCATCGACTAGGAATATATTTCAGAATATACTATATAGTCACATTTCTCAATGTCAATTACAACTAATCGTAACTATGTCACTACAATAAATATTCTAAGGTCTTTATATTTCTTGTACATCTATAAACACACTATGAACACATTTAGAATTAATCTAAATAATTTAAATTAATTAATTATGTAAATGACAAAGGGTGGTACTGTAAAATAAATAACGTAATGTAAAATATCATTATCTGTAATTATAATCCGTATTATAATTACCACACCAACTCCAACAGTTTGGGTGTCCTTGTATTGCAAATACTAAAGAAACATGCATGTACCCTTAACATATGTATTTGTGATGTGGTGGGCAATTAATCCACAAATTAACAACAAAAGTCAGGTGGGTCAACCTCTCAAGATGATTAATTTGGACCGTGTTTAACTTCACCTACTCCTCTATTTGAAATATATCTAAAATAACAAAGAGTTGGTGTGCAAGTTTATTCAATCACTCAAAACATGTAGATGCATGGAACATAAGAAAATGAAGTTTCACTAAACACGAATTCATATTGACAAATCTATGCATGCATTAATACAGTATGTAAAGTACAATTACTCTTGAACATACATATATATATATATAAAGCTAAAGGAAAGACATATGAGAACAGTTATTGGTAGGTAATGGCTTAAGCTTTGTGAGGAACGAGGCGAACGGGTAGGCCTTTAGCTGGCATAGGCAGTGGATCCACAATGATTTTCTCATCAGGTAAAATTTTCTGCCAGTGGAATCTTTTGACCACATTATGCATGAACACAAGTATCTCCAGGCGAGCATACTCTTTTCCAGGGCACATTCTAGGCCCTCCTCCGAATGGGACGAACGTGTAAGGAGCCGGTCCTGTGCCTCCGAATCTTGTAGGATCAAATTTCTCAGGTTCTGGAAAGCATTCAGGATTCCTGTGCGTTGAATTCACACTCCAATATAACTACACATGTAAATCGAAATAATTATATATATATATATATATATGTGGTGAGTGATCGAAACAAATGTACATAGTCGTTAATTTAATTTTATATGTGTGTGTGTGTGTGATGATGATGATGATTCAGTGACTAATTACCTTCCAGCCTTTGGGAATTGAGAAACCTGAAAACGTGAAATCATTAAGAGCTTCTCTGAAAGAACCCTGAAGTGGAGGAGCAAGTCTCATCACTTCACATGCAACATTCCATGAATATTTCATTTTCTGTATGTCCTCCCAATTCAGTAGCTCTCCTGCCCTTTTCGACTTCGCAATCTCCATTTGTTCTGTTTCATTATATTATCCATCAAATTAAATATTCTATTCATGCATATCATTTTTTCTATTAAATTAATGCAATCCTTACAATTTTATTATGATAAATTGATAGGCAAAAAAAAAAGGGCCAACAGATGGTTAACTTTTCGGAACTCCAATGACTTGTACTCAAACCCCAAAAGTTATGAATTTTTTTTAATAACTTTATATACACATATATTAAAGTAATAACCACTGGACCCAAATGAAGATATTTTGTATGAAGAAATTATTTATTGTTTTTTTTTTTAAAAAAAAAGTTTTACTATAAAAGGTTACTATTTCCGTCTTGGAATAATGATAGCACTATCACAATTATATCATGAGAGGAAACCATGCCGATAAATAAGAACTGTCAATCGTTGTTTTCGTTAAACAGAATGAAGATGGGAACGTTATACAGAAAATAGAAAATGAAAAGAAGCGCACAAAAAGTTACATATATATTTTGAAAATAATACACATACACCCCAAAGATACACACCCCAATTAACTACACATCTATGTCTATTTCTTAAAATTTTCTTTGATTTTTTATCCTCGATATTTTGGGTGTATGTTCAGCATTCTTCTTTGAAAATATGATAAGGTGCTAGAAAGATTCATGTTCAACATAAAACAGGTTTAAGAAAACGAACAAACCAGCTCTATGCAGTAAACTATTCATTCATATAAAAAGTCGTGATGAACTTAAAAATTCAATAAAAAGATAAAGAAATAATACCCTTAAAAACTTGATTGTAGATGTGAGGAAGGTCAGCGAGGTAGTTGAGAATGAAAGTAATGGCAGCACTGGCAGTGTCATGGCCACCAATCAACAAACCAAGTATCTTATCGGCTATGTCAAGGTCGTTCATGTGGTGTCCATTTACATCGGTTGCTAGTAACATGTGTGATAATATATCTTGAGTGGATGAAGTTTTGTTGTCCATCTTTCTTTGTTTGATGATAGACATCAACTCTCGTCTAATAAGATTTGAGGCCTTGATGGCTCGGTTGAATGGAGTCCCAGGGAAATCTATAGGAATAGAAATGATTCCGGAAGCTAAAGCATGGAAAGGATCCGCAAACTTGGCAACAAGTAGTGGGTCCTCTATGCTTAAAAAAACTTTACAAGCAACCCAAAAGGTGTATGTTTTAGCTAGGGGAAAGACAGAAACTTGCTGTTTGCCTAGCCAGCTAGACTCAAAGTGTTTATGTGCAATAGAATCCATGATGCCGATGTATCGCATCAAGGCATCGGGCTTGAGGAAGTTGGGCAGAATATTTCTCATCTTCTTGGCCTCTTCTTTGGAAGAAGTTTGTGTTGATGAAGGGAATATCTTGTTTACTGAGTCTGGCCACCACGCTTGGACAAGCTTGTTTTCATTGGAGAACAAGAATTTGTTTGCAGCCGCGCCGCAAACAACCACCGTGGGTTCACCTAGGATTGACGTCTTGAACACTTTAGATGAGTATTTCGCCATTCTCTCGTATATGAATTTTTCTGGGTAACCTTTCCGCCCGCTGTCCAGAAATTCCAGGCTTTCGCCGATGTACGGCAAACCCATCTTCCCTGGAGGGAGATTACTATGCTTTGAGTTGTTGATTAGTGATACACTGATCAAGAGAGCACAGATGATGAGCCAACAAATAATTTGGAATATGAGTTCCATTTTGTTTTTGTTGATTTAATTACCAAGCAACAATTAATATTAATATATTTATAGCCAAATAAAGTAAAAAAAAAAAAAAAAAGCAAAGGCAAGTGTGAAAGTGTTTTTTTTGACCACTTAAAGTTGGAGTCTTCTGAAGAATTTTAAGTCAACGTTAAAGTATATATGTTTCAATGTGTATCATGCATAGTGGTGTAGGGCAGGCTCCATCTTATTATGTTCATTTACTAAATATTTGTATTTTCAATTTTTCTAACTTATATTAATGAAAATTAAATAGATTCAAATAATATTACCCATTAATCATTTTTTTATTTTTATTTTTTTAAATTTAAATAATGAAATAATCATTAAATAATTCATCAAAAACTATCCCATGAAGATACGCACACACTCTCTGTCCTACAACTAAATGGGTTCTATATGTGCATGCAAGCACCGGATCCATGATTTTCGAAACAGATTAAAAGTTCTCTTTCTTTATTGTTGTAATATATTTCCCTCACTTTGACGAGGTTTAATTAAAAAAAGAAGGTAGGTGTAGCATTTTTTCTTTGAGGTTAGTTGCGTTCATTTCTTGGGTCACTTTCGAAAATCACTTTCATTCTCATGTCGTAAGATGGGAGAAAATCAAAACAATCTGAAATCATAAAGTCCAATTAAGTAAATTAATTTGGTAAAATAAATTGCAGTTATAAATTGGGTGTTGAATTTTTTATTTTATAAATTATAATTACTGTTGAAATTCATGAACCTAATTCAACTTAAAAACCAGCTTGAGAATTGAGAGTTGCCCGATGTTTATATTTTTGAGTTTAATTGTTTATCTCAGCTGAGCCAGTGTGAGATATTTTCCTCAACAATTACTAATTATTAAATAAAAAATTATAATTTATTAAATTATAATTGTTCATTTAAAAACAAAAAAAAAAAAACACCTATGACAAATAATTATAAAAAATTGAGTATAAAAAAGACGGATGTAATTGCATGCTTCCGTACGTATTGACTACTCCATGTACGCACTCGATTACTAGTGGTATTGGGGAACACTTTTTAGCTGGATATTGTTGTGTGAATATTTATCGACTATTTTATATTGCCATCAATTAAAAATTAACCCGTATTAATTTGTCAAAATCAAAGTAACTTAATATGCATAGACTTGAAGAGGGAAAAAAAATTCGAAAAAGAATAACAAATATATGAATTCATTATTTAAAGAAAAGGTAAAGTGTTGTATGAATTCAAGAAGCTTCAGTGGGAGGGCAACAGTTTTGCAGTATTACTGTAAGAAATGGCAGCCGCTGTTAGGCCTCCAATTTAGAATACGTGAAGCAAACTCCCCCTAAGAGACATCAGGCTTTCGCAATTAAAATTATCAATCTCCTTCCTCGATCTAATTTTTTAACGGAGATATGAGTGACCTGATATCATCAATAAAAGAGAGAGCCAAGTTTAACTAAACCAACAACAACAATATCGTCCCCAAGGGGTGTGGCTTGGTGGTGTAGGGTCCAGGATATCATCTTGAGGTTCTGGGTTCGAATCCAGGGGGTGCACTTCTTGTTAGAGTCTGGGACAGCCGGTGGTTTTACCTGCGCCACGGCCCAGAATGGATGGTTTGGTGGCGAGGTTTCCATCGTTTCCAAAAAAAAAAAAAAACAACAATATTATCTTCCCGAAAATGTGAACGAATCAAACTTGCATGTTATTTAGAGAGGAGCGACAATTGTTCCAACGATTAATAAGACTCTAAGGAGGAGGCATGTGACCATTAAGCTGGTGAAGAACAGCCACGGTAGAGTCACACTCAATCTAGAAATTGTTGTGATTCTCTAATCACTAAAGAGTGTTTATGAAGAAAAATCGAATTCTATTACTACAAGAATAGACTTTACAAAATGTTTAAATTTTACAAAAACCTCACTCTCATTACACCTTCAAAGCTTTCTTCACTTGAAGTTTTATATTTTTGAGTTGAATTGAGCTTTTAAATAAGCTATCTATTTATAGTAAAATACTTGACTCAAAAGTCAACAAAACAACAAATCCACATAAAGCTATTTTGGTGGTTTGCTTCAATTTCTAAAAAGGTGATTTTCCACCTAAAGTTCTTTGGAGGCTTGCAATATGATGGTGATGAATGTAGCTGGATATTATAATTCTTCCACTCCGGCTGCATCCGAAACAATTGTCATCTGACAACTAACCCGATTATGTCTCTACACAGTTCTAACTTGTCCCGAGTAACCACATTCGTTAACATGTCAACTGGATTCTCATCTATATGGATCTTCATTAGTCTCAACAGTTGTTGATCTATCACCTCGCGTATCCAATGATAGCGAATATCGATATATTTCGTCCGGGAATGATACATTGAGTTCTTGCTCAAGTCCATAGCACTCTAACTGTCACAATGTATCTTGTATTATGTCTATTTGATCCCTAATTCTTGGAGAAAAAGATTTAACCACAACATTTCCTTTCCTGCTTCCGCTGCTGCAATATACTCAGCTTCTGTTGTGGATAATACAATACACCTCTGCAATCTTG
>SKCR01014103.1:0-86303 GCA_019454045.1 Zanthoxylum bungeanum | reverse complement strand
GTCGTTTAAGTTTATTATTGCTTTATGCAAGATTATGATGTTTAATATGTTATAGTTTTATGCATGACTAGTTGGTTGTGCTTGAGCATGATTTAATTGTCTAGTATGATATTTATTTTCCTATGCATGATTAGGTTGTTTAGTATGATATTTAATGCATGATTAGTTGGTTGTTTCTAAGCATGATGTAGTCGTTTAGTATGATATTTATTTTTTTATGCATGATTAGGTTGTTTAGTATGATGTTGTTTTATGCATGGTTAATAGGTTGTTCTTAAGCATGTTGTGTAGATTTGGTAATATTGCACAAATCCATTTATTACAAATGACATAAGTAAGGGACCATTCCGAACCCAATGGTTTGAGGTCTTCCCTTGCGAGGGGTGAGTGCGGCCTTAAATCTTTGTCCCGATTCACACCGGGTGGCGACTCTCCATGTTATTTCGAATTCCCGACCGGGCCGCGAGCCCGGAACAGCGTCGTCCATTTTCTGTGTCCTACAGGTAGAAGTAAAATAGTGCTAGCCAGGGAGAGGAAATGGAATGATTTGTTCTTGGAACAATTTGTGACATATCCATCCGCATATCATTATTAATTTATTTTCACTCCTTATAATACTTTTAGAATGCATTCTTAAGGGTATATGATGAGACCTAACAAAGATAAATAAATTGGTTGCCAATTTACGTGAAAATCCTCAATAAATATTAAGTGTTTTCCTTCCATTGAGTGATTCTCACTCAAGATCCAAGATTGGCACTAGTTTGTTGGCCAAAGTAAGGACCTTTGTCCATTGCGGATGTGTTTATATCATGAAGGCTTTGTTGCATATCGTGTGTCTTGTCCAAGTTGTGATTTGTTGGAAAAATTCAAGATCACTTCTTGTCCATCGACATCAGTTACGAAGCATTCCAAAGTCAATGGGTCCCGCTTAACTGGAATCATTTAGCTTGTTGTTCCAAAACCAAGGCTTCATTGATTCAGAGGAAAAAGTTTAGGAAAATATATTGGATATATTGGCATATATATTATATATGTTTCGGACTTGGAGGTCTACCTACCGGATCTAGGAATTGGATGAGATCCAATTGATCTTAGAGATCTACCTAGTTAAATATCATACAGCTTGTTGGAAAAAGTCAAGGTTGTGTGTTATTTAACGGGATCCTAGCCCACTGGAAAACTGGGTTTCCCGAGTAGTCAATAGAGGGTTAGAGGCTCGTCAAAAAATAGTGGGAGGCTAATATTGAATTTGAAATTTCGTTCAAATACTTAGCTTTATGTGCTTTCAAATTATTTCGTCAATAATACTTATTAGTTGGACTAGTATTATTTTATTTTTCTTGTAACAGTTAGACTGTACCCATACATTGTTAATTGGATAGTTTGACTATCACAGTAAAAATGACGGGAAAGAACAATGTCTGAGACATTATCATGGGCGAGAATGTCTTCAATGGCACGAACTTTTCTGACTGGGAAATGAATCTCAGGATTATCATGGGATCCGAGAAGTTACTCTATATGATAGATAAACCTCTTGGGCCTAAGCCTGAACCTGAAGAAATAGTTGAACGTTAGCTTTGGAAGACTCACAGCGATGAAAACTCTACTACTACTCAATCCATTATGCTTGCTGCCATGACTCAACAATTTCATCGACAGAACAATGGATTGGATCCATATAACATGTTGGCGAAGTTATATGATCTTCATCGATCTAATGTTAGATCGTAGAGATATGAGTTACAGAAGAAGCTCTTCCGTGCTCGCATGTCAGAGCGTACATCTGTTGAGCACCATGTGTCACATATGATTATAGAATTTAGTATTAATGCAAACTTGTTGTCATATCTGCAGGGCTTTGGGAGATTACAAACAATATGTGAAAAACAAGGCACGCCCTGAAGGGTCAATAACTGAAGCTGTTATAATAAGTGAAGCAATAACATTTTGTTCGATGTACATGCAGAATATTGAAACTCATTTTAATCGTCGGCCACAAAACTATGATGGAGATGCAAGTAATAACCAAGATATCACAGTGTTCCGTCAAAATTACAGGCCATTTGGAGAGTATGTGTCAAATTACTAACCCTTCAGGAAGTTGAACGTGCGCATTGGTTTATATTGAGTAATTGTGATGAAGTGCAACCGTATATAACGTAAGTTTTTCTGGTGCATAACTACTGTATTTTTGCCATACATTAACCGTGATAATTTATTGTAGGCAACATCTTACAATGCTACAATGTCGTGGTGACCACAATGTTGATGGAACACACAGAAAAGAATTTCCTAAATGGTTTCAGACAACTGTAAGTTAGAATATTTTATATTTATTTTTATCCTAACATTAAACATTTCAGTTTGTTATATAACACATATATTTCTCTCATTGTCAGATTAACAACCAAGTGCACAATGGTCAATTGGACTCGCAATCCTCGTTGGTTTCTTTGGCTTATGGGCCTCAAAAGCAGGCTTATGAGTACAGTGGATGCATTGTCAACGGAGTTAGATTTCATACCGAACAGCGAGATATTACTCATGTGACTCAAAAATTCTGGAATTGTAGTCCAAGGAGAACACGACTCAGATGTAATTGACTTCTACGGCGTATTTCAGTCGGTCATTGAGTTGATTATACGACCCAGACGACATATTATGCTATTCGACTGTAAGTGGTTTGACACAAATGCCAAAAAGAGGAGAATTCATGTTCGTAATCATCTAACGTCAATTAATGTTCAACGTTTTTGGTACAAGAAGACATCGAGCAGCTGGCTAAGATAGGCATAGTCTTCGAGGCTGAGAGACGTCGATAGAGTTGATCTTGCAGTCTCTCCACGACACTTGGAGTGGGTTCATCATGAACTACAATATGATGAACCAAGACGATACTCTTGGAGAGTTAATGTCCATTCTGAAAGAAGCTGAAAAGGAGCTTCTAAAAGGTAAGAAGCGCGAGCACACTTCGTTTTGACATCTCAGACTCTGAGGGCTTAGCCCAAGGCGACTGGAGGTGTGAAGAAGAAGAAGCATAAGAAGAAGGGCAAGACCAAATCATCAAAGGGTTCTAGGAAACCTAAGGACAAATCCCAAGATGTATGCCTGCAGTACGGGAAGCGGGGTCAGTGGAAGCGTGATTGCGGCGAGTACAAGGCACACATGAAGGAAATCAAAGCGGGCAAGGCACCGGCTTTAGGTATGTTTGTTATAGAAATAAACATGTCTACTACTAGTTTTAAAAATTAGATTTTTTATTCTGGTTGTGGTACTCACATATGTACTGATGTGCAGGATTTACGGATTAGCAGGAGACTGGCTTTATGAGAGATTGACCTCCGCGTTGGAAATGGGACACGAGTTGCCGTTTTGGCCGTGGGCACTTATGTTTTGGAACTGCCCTCAGGGCATGTACTTGAACTTAAGACTGTTATTTTGTACCTAGTTTGACTAGGAATATTATTTCTGTATCTATGTTAGCCCAATGTGGGTATTGTAGGACACAGAACTTGACGATGCATGCCGTTCTAGGCTCGTGGCCTAGTTGGGAGTATGGAGTAGCCCGCAGAGGACTAAACCGGAGAATAATGGAGTCGCCACTCGGTGTGAACTGGAAAATAGTTTAAGGCTGCACTCACCCCTCGCAAGTGAAGACCTCAAACCATTGGGTTCGGAATGGTCCTTTACTTATGTCACTTGTGATGATATCATTTGTGCAATGGATTAATCGAGTCTATGCCATATATATGCTCAAGGATATCCTAGATCTAATACGCATTCATCAAAAGAATTCCTAATCTAAGTTTTCATGCTTCAAAGTAAGTCTTTAAACGGCAAACACACAATATCACCTAATGAGCACATTGAACCATTAAACCAAAATAAACAAATAACTATTTAAACATTGACACAAACAAAACAAAATATCATGCATAAAATAACATAATCATGCTTTGAAAATAAATAACGATCTAGGCTAAATCCTGCTTTAATAACAAATAAATAACCTACGAACTACATCATGCTCAAATACAAGTTTGGATGAAATGAAATATGTGTCTCTTAAGTGGTACGTGGCGTTGTATCCTGAGTACAAACCGTAATACCGTCCATTCGGAATCGGCTACAGAATTTACGTCCGAGTTTCCATCCTATATACCACAAAATGGAACACATATTCCGCTCATCCAACAATCACATCATGCCTCAAACGACTCTCATGCAATAATATTTTTAAAATAAACAAAACAAATAAAAGATAATAAATAACAAAGTGCCCTCACGTCTAACCTCTTTTGCCGTCTCACGAAAGGACGTTACACGTCCGTTGGAAGGGTGAATGATCCGCAACTTTTCTGATTCACTAACTCAACATCCCTCCTCGTTGTTTCACAGTTTGGGCTGCTGTTTTTACTCCGTTTCACTGCTATTTTGCTGTTGTTTTTCAGGTCACTATTTTGGTTGTTTTATGAACTATTTTTGGGCGTTTTAAGGGCTAAAGGGCTGCTGTTTTTGATGATTTTTCAGGGGGTTTTTGTGTAGTTTTTTAGTACAGATTTGGGGAGATTTCTGGACTGTTTTGGGGGTCAAATTGGCGTGAAAAATTGGGCAGTGCAGTAGGGTCAAATGCGGCAGTGGAGGATGCAGTGTAGTGGACTATTTTGTGGCGTGCAGTGAAATGCAATGCAGAGGCTGTGTGGGTGTGACTTTGAGAGGTTTTTGGGGCTGTTTCAAGGTCTATTTAGGCGTGAATTAGGGGCTGTGAAGGGGGCTAGATGTGGCAGTTTGGGCAATGTGTTTGGTGGGTTGTGCGGCAAAGAGAGGGGATGTGTGGTGTTAACGGCAATGCAAGGTTTTTAGGGCTTTGTGTATACGGCAATGGGAGAGAGTTTTGGGCTTGTGAATGCTCTCAAATCTTTGGATTTGCGTGAATGCTATGTGTATGTGAATGTGATAGGCTTGAGAAGGGTGATGAATGGTTCTTTTTATAGGCAAAGGAGTGAAGACTTTCCTTATTTGAATATGAAAGAATCTCCTATTGATGGTGACATCTCTCTAATTGGTATCTCATAAGGAAAAGATCTCCTAATTTAGGATTATGATTGGCTTTTGATTAGGAAAGGGATCCATGAGATTTCTTTTAATTAGGAAGGGATTTGACTTGATTTTAGCATGTGTTAAATGTGCATCCCCCTAATTAAGAGTGCTATGGGCGTGAACTAGGCTTCCTTGGCGTGGGCCTTGGTCCTTTAGGTAGGCTTGGGTATTTAGGTTTGGTTTGTGGTTAGGTAAGTGGTTCATGGGGTTTTGGGCCGAGGATAAGCTTTGAAACAGAGATCCAACAAGCAACTGAAGCTAAACAACTGGATTAAATCCAACAAAAATTCCTTTTTCCAAATTTACCGTTCCAACATCTATGTCCCATGACTTTCACAACTAAAGAGGTAGTGTCTCCATATAAGACTCATCATCGGGGCTTATATGCAAAAATGAAGTGCCTACAGTCGCCCCCACTTTGATGGAACTTGTGCAGTGTATGACAATGACAATCCTATCAAAGTACGTGCAATTCATTTTTACTTACCTGGCTCGCCAGCTGCCACTTGACTTGCCATGTTGATGTGAGTTGATTTTATTATGCTAAACCTCGTACCTAGGGCGTCGCGGTTGCATCTCCATACCTAGAGTACCGCAATGATGTTGTTGTTGTCTGAATGCTAACCCCGTACCTAGGGTGTCGCAGTAGTCCATAATAGTCCACATGCCGTACCTGGCGTGCTAACCCGTACCTAGGGTGTCGCTATGGTCTGAATGCCGTACCTGGCTAGGGTGTAGCAGTTTTCTGAATGCTAACCCCGTACCTAGGATGTCGCAGTAGTCCATAATAGTCCACATGCCGTACCTGTTGTGCTAACCCTGTACCTAGGGTGTCATTGTGGTCAAAATGTCATACCTGGCGTGCTACCCTTGTACCTAGGGTGTCGTAGTTTTCTTAATGCTAACCCCGTACCTAGGGTGTCGCAGTTGTGTCTCCGTGCCTAGAGTACCGCAATTGTCCGAATGTTAACCCCGTACCTAGGGTGTCGCAGTAGCCTGAATGCTAACCCCGTACCTAGGGTGTCGCAGTAGTCCACATGTCATGCATGGCATGCTAACCCCATACCTAGGGTGTTGCTGTGGTCTGAATGTCGTACCTGGCATGCTAACCCCGTACCTAGGGTGTCGCAGTAGCCTGAATGCTAACCCCGTACCTAGGGTGTCGCAGCAGTCCACAATAGTCCACATGCCATACTTGGTGTTCTAACCCCGTACCTAGGGTGTCGCTGTGGTCTGAATGTCGTACCTGGTGTGCTAACCCCGTACCTAGGGTGTCGCAGTTGCCTCTCCATACCTAGAGTGTCGTAATTGTCTGAATGCTAACCCCGTACCTAGGGTGTCAAAGTTGTCTGAATATCGTACCTAGCTGAGCTGATATCTCCATACCCGGAGTGCCGTACCTGGCAAAACTGATCTGATATCTCCATACCCGGAGTGCCATACCTGGAAAAACTGATCTGATATCTGCATACCCAGAATGCCGTACCTGGCAAAACTGATATGATATCTTTATACCCGGAGTGTCGTACCTGGCAAAACTGATCTGTTGTCTCCATACCCGGAGTGTCGTACCTGGAAAATTGATCTGATGATGATGTGGGCCTCGCCCCCAGAATGCCATATCTGGTAAGTTTGCTACTGATGCTGATACTCTCTTTCAACATGTGGTAGTGCCTTTCTTCGAGATAATCTTGATAGCTAAACATATTTTTATCCTCAAAGGGTGCTTCGAGTCAAAACCAAAGAACCTTCAAAGTACTTGATATACTCAACTCCGATCGTCTGAACGGGTGATCTGAACTAGACACCTAGTGTGTGTATGCCAAGGCTCTTTCGCAGCTTAATCCTTAAGTAGGCCAACTCGATGATTTCGCTTCGGAGAATCGGACCAGTGGATCTAACCAACCTGGATGTCTTGATCACACGCTGTGATTACTGCAGCATACTCAACATGATATGGTCTTCTTTTATTGCATCGTCTCTTTCTTTTCATTTAGAACTTTTTTCTTTTCTTTTATTTCTTTTTTCTGACACACCTACCCTTTAAGGTAGCATTTCTCCTCATGGTGGTCCTAATACTCGCCCATGGGTAGCTTCACGCTTATCAGTTATAGGCGGTCTATTTCTTTTCTTTTCATTGTAGAGACTTTTCTTTCTTTATTTCCAACCATATCATGTATCATAGCGTAAGCAAATCAGGGTGGACATCCAGGAAAACAGTCATTCACCGATCCACCATCTCTTCAACTAGTCATCTCATCAACCACTCAGGCTTCTACTATTGAGATACCTATATAAAGTGCTTCATGAGTCTAGCCAAGATTAATCTATTCAAAATACCCGATAAGAGTGCGTCTCGCACTTCTCATTTCTAAGGCTTCTCCCTACAGCACACAATGTCATCACCGAACATATGTCTAACTACCAAAGATTTTTCTCTATTTTTTTTTTTCATTCTCTCTCTCTCTCCTCATTTTTTTACCTCACTCACTCACTTCAAGGAATTCTTCCTTTTTTCATCTTCTGATAGTTCGGGCTTCGCCCCCGAGATCCATACCCGAAACTCAAACTCATATAGGCCTCAACCCTCAGATCACTACCTGAATCTTGACTCTGATGTGGGCCTCAATCCTAGGATTACTACTCGAATCTGATACTGTGCTTTCACTGTTTCTGATTGGCTCTTCTTTACCGCTTTCTCTTTTTTTGTCTTTGAAACCTGTAAACACAAAACAAAACAAACACAAAAAGGATGCAAAATATGTTACGTGTATGCATGCATGCATGAGTTTTCTTATCCCGTTGGGTTAGGTTTTCTGCAGGTGACTACTCATCTCCTCAGGTAAAGTACAGTTTCAATCTGTCAACATTGATTGGTTCTGTGAACTCATTCTCTTCCAAGTAAGACAGTCTCACTGCTCCATTTCCCATTACCTTCTGCACTATGTAGGGTCCTTCCCAGTTTGGCCTTAACTTTCCTCTCGGGTCCGTAGTCGACGGCTTTGATTGCTTGAGCACCAAATCACCTTTTTTGATCTTAGTAGGGCGCACATTCTTATTGAATTCTAGAGCCAACCACTTTTGATAAATCTGCATGTGATGCAAAGATCTCGTCCTCTTCTCATCCATCAATGCTAACTGTTCAAACCTCTGTGAGGTCCATTCCTGTTCTGGCAACTCTGCTTCTACCAATACCCACATGGATCGTATCTCAACTTCCACCAGCAGTACTGCTTCTATTCCATAAACTAAGGAATAAGGCGTAGCTCCTGTCGCTGTCCTCACCGAAGTTATGTACCCCTACAGGGCATACGGTAGCTTATCAGCCCAATCATTATAATTCTCACTCATCTTCGCTAAAATCGTGTTTATCGTCTTGTTGGCTGCCTCGACTGCTCCATTAGCTTGCGGCCTGTAGGGTGAGGACTTATGATGGCATATTCCATATTTCTGTAGCATTGCCTTTGTCTCTCCCTGAAACTGGACACTGTTGTCCGTGACCACGTGGTGCGGCATACCATACCGACAAATGAGATTTCGAGCTATGAATTTCACCATCTGCTTTGCAGTAACATTGGGAAATGACTCTGCTTCCACCCATTTTAAGAAGTAGTCCACGACCACTACTATAAATAGATGTCTGTTCGATGCATTCGGTCGAATCTCTCTGATCATATCTATTCCCTATGTTAAGAAAGGCCATGGCTCTGACACCCCATGTAACTCTGTATATGGAAAATGATTCAAATTCCCATGTGTGTGACAATCATGACAATGCTTTACTAGCTTTGCGCAATCGGCTTCCATGGTCGACCAATAAAAGCCTTGTCTCACAATTTTACGGGACAAGTTCAACACGTTCATGTGTGGTCCACATACACTTGCATGAATTTCTTCCATTGTCTTCTGAGCTTCTACCTTTCTTAAACACTTCAGCTGAATACCATTCACCTGCCTCTTATACAGTTCTCCCTTCAAATTTATATACTGAGAAGCCAATTTCTGAATGGCTATTATGTCCTTTCTGCTTGCTTGTTCTAGGAGTTCCCCATGCTCTAAGTACCTCTGAATATCATGATACTAAGGTTTTCCATCGTTGACCTCTATTTCCAATACCCTCTCTATCTCATAAACAGGCCTACTTGTGGTCGTCAACACAAGCGGTCTCATTACCAATTTCTCTGGATTTTCACAAGTTGCAGCTAGTGTCGCCAATGTATCGGCCATCTAGTTTCCTTCCTGCGGCAAGTACTGAAATTTGCAGTCAGGGATAGTTTGTGCTAGACTTCTGAGATGGAACAAGTACGGCTTCAACCGTTCTTCCTTTAGCTCCCATTCTTCTTGCATCTGTCGGATCACCAACATTAAGTCTCCGTAAACCTCCACGTTCGTAGCTCTCAAGGCTATCAATGCAGTCAACCCAAATGCATATGCTTCATACTCAGCCATGTTGTTGGTTACCTCGAATGTCAACCGCTTGGCCATAGGCAAAGTTTCTCCCTCAGGGGTTACGATTACAATCCCGATTCCGGCTCCTTTGCAGTTCACTGCTCCGTCAAAGTACATATTCCATCCTTGGACTGCTATAGCTTGGATTTTTTCGTCGAGGAACTCAAACTTGTACTGATCCCCTTCAACTGGTTGCAAGTGTTGGAGTTCAATCAAGTCCCAAAGATCAACAAACAATGCATAAAAATCACATATGAACACATCAAAGGAGGTGGCGGAATCAACTCACATTGAATTTCGGTTTTGATGAAATGAAGAAGACAAGCCATTTTCGTCCTCCATGAAGCTCGGCAATGGCTTCTCCTTGCAGTGGGCTGTGCGGTTTGGACTGGTTTGGACTCTACCATGTTCGGCCATGCAAGACTCCATTGAAGCTCCAAGCTTCAAGCTTTCCATGCTCATGAAGACACTTCCCTATCACCTATGTATCACTCAAGGTGTGCTAGCACTTGTTCATCTTCCATTTTGCTTCTTAAATTTTCGGTGAAACCAGAAAATTTTTGGAAGAAATCGGTTCCAAAACCGTGAAGGAGAAGAGGAAAAAGAGAGGGAAAACAAAGCTTCACAAAAAACGTGAACTTGCATGTAGGAGAGAGAGAATAATAGCCTTTTATTATTTATTTATTTCATGTACCAAGTAAATAAATAAATAAACATATGTATTACTTTAATACAAAAGTTAAATGGAAAAAGCAAAAAGCAAAAGTCCTTTCACCTTTATTCCCATCACCTTTTACTATTCACATCAAGTCACTTTATAAAGTGACAACATGTCATGTCACATCACATCACTCAAAGTGACAAGTGATTTGACAATTGATGCGACTAGCGATTTGACGCTTGATGTGACTTGCGTGCCGCGCTCGAATTCGAAATGCGAATGCGCTCGCAATCACTCTCGGGCTCGGGTTCGCTAATTCCAAATTAACGAATTTTCCGTCGCGTCGTAATTAAATGATTACGCCTAGCGAATTCACTATTCACGTCGCTAACGAATTAATTCTAAATTAATTCGTTCGCCCGAATTAAAATCTAATTTTAATTCCGCGTCGAAATCCAATTTCGATTAATATATCGAATATATAATTTTATCGATTAATTCCAAATTAATCGTTCTCTCTCTTTAATTAATATTTTATCCCAGATAAAATATCTCTGCAAATTAATCCCAGATTAATTTTCTCTCATCGAATTAATCCCAGATTAATTCTATCTCTCTCTTCTAATTAATCCCAGATTAATCAAAGTGCGAGTCATACGTCATCGGTGAATCTTCAGGAAGCGACCCATGAGATCTCCGGATATGTTGGCAGTAAATACGATCGTCGGACTGTCCGAACACGTAAGTACCTCGTACTACGTTTATATCGATTTACAAGACAATGTTGGCTTCTAGCAAAGCGCCATGCCTACCCAATTCTCCAGAAATATCTTACAGGAATATATAGATCTGTATCAAGCGTAGTATACCGTAGTATTGTGTATATTGGCCCAGTATCGGATAATCACGTGCTAGGGCTGGGGCTGGATAAGTGTCTGCCCCGTCCGAAACACATGTCGGATGTCTGGTAACATAGTCTCTATAATCGGATATACATGACCTGGTCACAATATCCCGATTGGTTGCGCAACACTCAAGAGCACTAGTACCGTATCCTGCGTGACATCAACTCCATATGACTGAAGTGACACTTCCGTCTTGACATCACACCCAATACTCTACGACTCTCTGATAAACCCAGAAGTGGTGTACACAGAAAGATTATTAAAGCCCCCTACCACCAAGACCAAAGTTTATCGATTATCGTAAGTATTAGCGGTGCAAGTCTCAGGTTAAGACTATACACACCTACCTTGATTTCGGCCTCCCATAGACACATAGTCATAATACCAATGGGATCCGAGGGGGTCTATCCAGAGCGAAGCTGTTTCCCGTACCATCGGTGAAACACGACCTCCTATCGCACTTGCATAAGTATCCAATACTTATATATATGAGAACTATGCCGTTGTGCCCTCACAACACGCACAAGTGCAATACTAGCCTATTCCGCATTATCGATGTCCAGTCTCGATAATACTACGGCTAGGGATATTTAATGATTAAACCTTCGGGGACTGATACTGTCTCATATCATTCTCAGTCCAGGTACTAATCATAGGGACCTCTCTTCATTTATATATCTATGGTGATCTAATCACAAATGATGAGAGTGCAATTTCCTTATTACATAGTTAATTTGCTACAACAACACAATGATCTGTGCAAATAGTGACGCTATGGGTCATATTATCCAACAATCTCCCACTTGGCACATAACCAGTCACTCGAGTGTCTAACACCCGAACTATGTACAATTCGCTCAAATTGCTGAGGAAAGGTTTTCGTCAGCGGATTTGCTTAATTATCGTCTGACGCGATTTACACGATCATCACATCGCCACGATGTATGATCCGAACGAATCAGATGATATAGAAGTATATATCTGGATCGTCGATGAGACCTTTAATTCTTTAGCCTGTGCTGACGCCTAGCTCAGCTGCTAACAGAACTATATCTAATCTAATTAGATTTATTATCGATCCAAATGGCTTCTATTGCTGCCTCAGCTGCAGCAATAATCCGCATTTGTTGTTAATTCGGCAACAGTATCTTGCTCGGAAGATTTCCAGCTTACTGTCCCAGTGTTCAATCTTTATATAGTACCGCAGTATTTACCGGTTTGGAAACTTGCAGCAGTGATCCCAGTCACTTCAAGTTCTCCATCTCCATAGTTTAAGACAACATCTTTAGTTCTCTCAGATACTAACAGATGTTCTTAATCTTCAATCCAGTGACTATCACTTGGATTGACCCGATTGTGACTCCATATGCTCGAAGCGTATGAGACACCAATACAAGTACATTTTAAATGTACAATTTCTCAGAGAGTGTTACCAACTCCAAATCTATCCTAGTAGATCTTTATTCCTTGAATAGAATAAGGTTGTTACTCCCCAGAATTCTACGGAGAATTTCTATGAAAGCCAAGCTTTCACCAATTGTTTTATGGGAATTTCACTGTCAGTGCGCTCTCCCACTAACCTCCTTATATACACAAGAATTATTTCGTTTTGAGTTAAATCATAAACCATTATGATTATTTCAAAACGTCAGTTCCAAGAACCTTATGCTTGCTTCAATCCAAACATGGATTGAATAATCCGCAAACCTTGTTTTCGGTTTTATACAAAATCGTCAGAATGTTTAAACATTCTCCAAAAGGTTTCCTTTTCAGGAAAGCGATTTTGATTGTAACTGACACATTTCATAAATGAAATATACAGTTATCAACAAGCATCTTCAAAATGGATTTACCATGGCAACAGGTAAAAGGTTGAACCGTTATTAACACAATGTTGATAACGATACCTTTCCGTCAAAAGCCCAGCTTTGTACGTTGGTATGTTGCCTTCCATGTATGTCTTCCTTGAAGACGTTTAATGTACCATAGGCACAATGCCTCGTGGTACAACAACTAGTATCCAAAATAGTTGTTAAACATGGAATCCATTTTCGATTCATGGCACTTTGCCATAATAGGGAGTCGATACCTTGTATCACTACCTCATACATAATCAGTTGGTGTACCTTAAAAGATTAAGATCTTTATGAGGTGAGATCAGAAACCCATACCCCAGGTTGTTTTCTGACTCTCTCTGATCTACGCGGTTTCTTGTGTTTTGAAGATAATGGTATAGTTTCATCATAGATGAACTATTTGTGTTCCATTATGGACTTCGTGCCTTGAATAGTATTACTCCGATTTTCATCGAGTATCACTATCCTCCCACTGACCACTGCATATCGGTATTCCTCTCAGGAAAACCGCATGGTGAGCAACAATCACATTGTTCTCATGTGGGATTTATAAGTACTATACTTATGGTTTCCCTTAGGATAACCTATATTGGCACTAATCCAATTGGGTTCTTAGTTTGGTATCATCCAAACTTTATGCCTGGCATACCCAAATTATCAGGAATGAGAAACCTCGTTTCTTTCCTGTTCACATCCTATATGATATCTGTCAAACAGATTATATGGAACCTTATTCTAAATAAGTTTTGCACTGTTAATACATATCCTGTTTGAAGGAAATGATAGCTCAGAGCGACTCGTGATAAACCTTATCATGTCCAACAAAATTCGGTTTTGTTCGGACACACCGTCTAACTGACATGTCTCGTTTAATTGTGTCCTAGACAACAATACCATAAATAAGTCTCTATTGATCAAATCAATTTGAGCTATTTATTTGTCATTTATATGTTGAGATTTTTATTTATATTCAAAATATAAATTATGTTATTTACATCTAATGTATTTATCTCAGTATCATCTTTATATAATAAAACACTCAGTGTTCTATAATATAAAGTTTTATCCGCAACGGATTAAACACTGATAAAGAGATAATGTCTCTAGTCAAACTAGTTACATTATAACAGTTCCTAATTTAAGTACACACCCCAGGTTAGTTCCTAAACTTAGGTATCTACGGTCGAAACAGCGACTTTCGTCCCGTTTCCGATTCGCAGAGGAATCTCAGCTTGAAGTCAGTATCCTGCTCAAAGCAGATTCTGAATATCAATACATATATATTATGTACCACACTAAGTATTTAAAATCTAATTTCAATACTAGCTGTGAACATAACTAAGACAAACATTTTTAAAGTTAGAGCCTCGCCCTTTCTTTAATTCCTTCGTGTCTTCCATATCCAAATGGTAGTCACTTTGGGATATGTCAATTATCCTTTTCAATATTTTAGGAACCTTAGGCCAAGCCTTGGTTTTGGAATATCGAAACGATGTGCACCTCGTGCAACATGCCCAATTGCAAACTTTGACTTTTCTCCACTAGAATAGTCAATTAATTCTCCAAGAATTATAATTGCAATTTTAATACTTTTAAATCTAAAGATAGATTTATTATAAGTATATTAATTAAGCATTAAAGTCATCATCACATAAATCTTCCAAAGATTTTATGCTCTACTATTTGCTTAATTTTGGGCTTAAGTATAATAAGTTATTTTATCAAATAAAGTAACCTATTATTTATTCCCAATTTGAAAATTAAATCATTTAAAATATTTTAATCCTAGATTATATTTTAAATATTCAACTTTTCAATTTTATCTTGATTACAATAGTCCAACTATTTAATCAACGATTAGTGGTACTTTATATATTATAATGATTATAATAGTCCAACTATATAATCAAATATAATCCAAATTAATTAACCTCAATTACATTGATTACTATAATCCAATTATAAAATCAACTGTAAACTGAAATTAATTAATTCAAATATATTGATTAATATAATCCAATTATATATAATCAAGTATAATACAGTCCAACTGTTCATTAAAACAACAATTTAAATATTAGTCTAACTAATTTTATCTAATGACGAAATAAAATAAAATGAGCGTGTTTAGCGAGTATTCGAACGAATGTTGCAAATTCAATACTTGCCTCCCACTATTTTTCGTCGAGTCTCTAACCCTCTGTGGAGTAGTACTCGGGAAACCGTGTTTCCTAGTGGGCTAGGATCCTATTAAATAACACACAACCCTGACTTTGGCCAATAAAAAGCTGTATGCTATTTAACTAGGTAGATCTCACAGATCAATTGGATCTCATCCAATTCCTAGATCCGGTTAGGTGGACATCCAAGTCCGAAACATATGTATAATGTCAATGTATCCAATACATTTTCCTAACCCTATCCTCTGAATCATCTAGGCCTTGGCTTTGGCCAAAAACAAACCTAATGATTCCAGTTAAGCTGGACCCATTGACGAGGAAAGTTTTGTAATCAATGTCATTGGACAAAAAGTGACCTGACTTTGGCCAATAAAAATCACGATTTGGACAAGACACCGATATGCAACAAAACTCTCATGATTCAAGTACATCCTTGATTGACAAAGGTCTTGACTTTGGTCAATAAAAACCAATGCCAACTTCGGATCTTGAACAAGAATCATTCAATGGAAGGATATTTGCTTAATATAAAACGAGGGTTTTTCGCGTGCAAACTGGCTACCAATTTAATTATCTTTGTTAAGGTCTCATCATCATACACCCTTAAGCATGCATTCTAAACACATAATAAAGCGAGTATGAAATAAAATAATAATGATATGCGGATGGATATTTTACATTGATCCTAGATCAAATCTCTCACTTTCTCTCTCCCGCTAGCACTTGTATTACTTCTACCCGTTACACTACACTTCTAAAGAAACCTCTTTTACATGGAGGGGAATAGGTGAGAAGAGAATACAAAGAAATAAGAGATAAGGCTGGACACGCAGGTCCAATTTAATAAATCAAATTTATTACAATTTCCAAAATCGCCCAACCCGACTAATATCCATCCGATATACATTATTCAAACATCACAACCATGTATTCATACAAGCATGTTATCAATCAATCAATCAAATTAATTAATCTTGATTATTAGTGATCATCCAATGTTCAAACAAAGATTTGATTTTTGTTCGAGTCAAACTCGTATTGCAAACACGTACTCAAAGTACAATTTCTACGAATTAAATAAATAACATAATTAAATCCAATTTAATACATATTTAATTCTAATTCATTAATTCCAAATTAAATATTACATTTATTAACGAACCTTTACGACTTAAATTCCAAATTTAATCGCAACGGGTCTCAAAGCCCGATTAACATCTAATGTTTTATTTAATTAAAGTCCAATGGGCTTTTAATTAATTTCTATATGGCGTGGACTTTTGGTCAACTCGGGTCAAACCGAACAACCAAAATCCAATCCGGGAGTTACCCCATAAGCCTTTAAATTAATTTTGGCCCATTAGGCCCAATTAAATAATTAAGGTCCATTAAATCATAATTGGACCTTTTGGATTCGGTTTTGGGCCTAATTGGATCCAACCAATTTTGCCTAAACCCAACTTTGTTACAACAAAGCCCAAAAGCCCAATTACAACCCAACAAGCCCAATTTCCAAAATCAAGCCCAAATTAATTAACTTATAAAATTCCAAATTTCACAATTAATTAACCTAAGTGTAATACACAATCAATTACCCAATTAACATTTCTAAAATATCAATTAGCCTAATTAATCATGCACTTTAACAACCAATAGTGTCCAACACAATTCAATTAAAATCAAACCCAATTAACATGCTTTCAAGTCTCGGCAATTAGGGGTTTTTCAATTCGATTCGGTTTCAATCCAATTGAGTCCACAATCATAATTTCCCAAATCATTCAATTCATCCAATGAATTAAAACAACAAAATCACAAAGAATTCAATGTTCTTAAAATCGGCCAAGCCACTTTAAAAGGGAAAAATGTTCAAATCAAAATTCAATCCAATTGAACTTCAAAACAATTAACCAATTGTTTTAAGTCATCCAATGATCAAAACAAACAAAATTACCAAGACATTAGGTTCTTCCAATTTTCGGCCAAGCCTCCAATTTGGGGGGAAAAATGAATCCAATCCAATTTCATGAAATTGACCACACACAATCTCAATTAAACATGTTCTAAGCATACTTAAACATCCAATTGCAATTAAAACATGCTTAAACCAATTTTACCCAATTCAAGTTTCATATCCAACCTAAGAATTGGGGAAAATTGATCTAATCCAATTTTCTTGAAATTGATCATGCACAACTTCAATTCAACCTCATTCAAGCATAATGCATCAAACAATTCAACCAAATCATGCCTAAATCGAGTTTACCCAAATTAAAGTTTTGACCAAAATTTGCAAATTGGGGAAAATCAATCCAATGATTTTTTTTGTCAAATTGATTACATATATCTCAAATTAGATCATATATAAGCATTCTTACACAATCAATTGTCAGAATCAAGCCAAAATCAAAAAGCCCCAAATTTGCCAAGAACCCTAATTCGGATTTCATGCATCAATGGCTCTAGATACCAATGTTGGAGTTCAATCAAGTCCCAAGATCAACAAACAATGCATAAAAATCACATATGAACACATCAAAGGAGGTGGCGGAATCAACTCACATTGAATTTCGGTTTTGATGATTTGAAGAACAAGCCATTTTCGTCCTCCATGAAGCTCGGCAATGGCTTCCCTGCAGTGGGCTGTGCGGTTTGGACTGGTTTGGACTCTACATGTTCGGCCATGCAAGACTCCATTGAAGCTCCAAGCTTCAAGCTTTCCATGCTCATGAAGACACTTCCCTATCACCTGTATCACTCAAGGTGTGCTAGCACTTGTTCATCTTCCATTTTGCTTCTTAAATTTTCGGTGAAACCAGAAAATTTGAAGGAAGAAATCGGTTCCAAAACGTGAGAGAGGAGAAGGGAAAAAAAGAGAGGGAAAACACAAAGCTTCACAAAAAACGTGAACTTGCATGTAGGAGAGAGAGAATAATAGCCTTTTATATTATTTATTTCATGTACCAAGTAAATAAATAAATATAAAACATATGTATTACTTTAATACAAAAGTTAAATGGAAAAAGCAAAAAGCAAAAGTCCTTTAACCTTTATTCCCATCACCTTTTACTATTCACATCAAGTCACTTTAATAAAGTGACAGTGACAACATGTCATGTCACATCACATCACTCAAAGTGACAAGTGATTTGACAATGATGCGACTAGCGATTTGACGCTTGATGTGACTTGCGTGCCGCGCTCGAATTCGAAATGCGAATGCGCTCGCAATCACTCTCGGGCTCGGGTTCGCTAATTCCAAATTAACGAATTTTCGTCGGCGTCGTAATTAAATGATTACGCCTAGCGAATTCACTATTCACGTCGCTAACGAATAATTCTAAATTAATTCGTTCGCCCGAATTAAAATCTAATTTTAATTCCGCGTCGAAATCCAATTTCGATTAATATACGAATATATTAATTTTATCGATTAATTCCAAATTAACGTTCTCTCTCTTTAATTAATATTTTATCCCAGATAAAATATCTCGCAAATAATCCCAGATTAATTTTCTCTCTCATCGAATTAATCCCAGATTAATTCTATCTTTCTCTTCTAATTAATCCCAGATTAATCAAAGTGCGAGTCATACGTCATCGGTGAATCTTCAGGAAGCGACCCATGAGATCTCCGGATATGTTGGCAGTAGTAAATACGATCGTCGGACTGTCCGAACACGTAAGTACCTCGTACTACGTTTATATCGATTTACAAGACAAGGTTGGCTTCTAGCAAAGCGCCATGCCTACCCAATTCTCCAGAAATATTCTTACAGGAATATTAGATCTGTATCAAGTAGTAGTATACCGTAGTATTGTGTATATTGGCCCAGGCCCCCAAGGGGGTGGCTTGGTGGTGAAGGGTCCAGAATCTCACCTTGAGGTTCTGGGTTCGAATCCAGGGGGTGCAACTTCTTGTAAGAGCCTGGGGCAGCCGGGGGTTTTACCTGCGCCGCGGCCCAGAATGGGTGGTTTGGTGGCGGGGTTTCCAACGATTTCAAAAAAAAAAAAAAAAAAAAAAGTGTATATTGGCCCAGTATCGGATAATCACGTGCTAGGGCTGGGGCTGGATAAGTGTCTGCCCAGTCCGAAACACATGTCGGATGTCTGGTAACATAGTCTCTATAATCGGATATACATGACCTGGTCACAATATCCCGATTGGTTGCGCAACACTCAAGAGCACTAGTACCGTATCCTGCGTGACATCAACTCCAATATGACTGAAGTGACACTTCCGTCTTGACATCACACCCAATACTCTACGGACTCTCTGATAAACCCAGAAGTGGTGTACACAGAACCGATTAAAGCCCCCTACCACCAAGACCAAAGTTTATCGATTATCGTAAGTATTAGCGGTGCAAGTCTCAGGTTAAGACTATACACCACCTACCTTGATTTCGGCCTCCCATAGACACATAGTCATAATACCAATGGGATTCCGAGGGGTCTATCCAGAGCGAAGCTGTTTCCCGTACCATCGGTGAAACACCGACCTCCTATCGCACTTGCATAAGTATCCAATACTTATATATATGAGAAAACTATGCCGTTGTGCCCTCACAACACGCACAAGTGCAATACTAGCCTATTCCGCATTATCGATGTCCAGTCTCGATAATACTACGGCTAGGGATATTTAATGATTAAACCTTCGGGGACTGATACTGTCTCATATCATTCTCAGTCCAGGTACTAATCATAGGGACCTCTCTTCATTTATATATCTATGGTGATCTAATCACAAATGATGAGAGTGCAATTTCCTTATTACATAGTTAATTTGCTACAACAACACAATGATCTGTGCAAATAGTGACGCTATGGGTCATATTATCCAACAGCAAGTACTTCAAAAGGTTCTCATTCGCTACCACTGGTCTTGTAGGATTGAAAGTAGTTGCACAATTTCCTGGACGCCCATAATACTGCTAGAAAGATCTTCTCCACTTCTTGGTAGCGGGCTTAGTACGGAAGTAACTTCTTACTAAGTAGTAAACAGTATGCTCTACTCCTGTCTAATCTGTTTGTACCATCATCGCCCCAGGCTTCGGGCTCAATAGCCAAATAGAGTACCAAAGGTCTGCCATGTCTCGGAGGTCTCAAAATAGGAGGCTTCACCAAATATTCTCTGATTTTCTGTCAAATGCTTCTTGACACTACTCTTTCCACTTTATCGGCTTATCTTTCCTCAATAATTTGAATATAGGCTCACATACTGACGTCAACTTTACAATGAACCGACTGATACTGGATTTTCCCAGGAAGGCTCTGACTTCGTTTTCTATCTTCGGCGCCGGCATTTCTATAATAGCCTGATTTTTTCAGGATCCACTTCTATTCCACCCATTCCCACTATATAGCCGAGCAACTTACCGATGTTACTCCGAATACACATTTCTTTGGATTCAATCGCAAGTTTTACTTGTCAACTCGTTCAAGGAACTTTTCCAAAGCTTCTATATGCCCATATCTTGTCTCTGACTTTACCATCATGTCATCTACATATACTTCAATCTCTTTATGCATTGAGTCATGAAACAAAGTAGTGGCCATCCGCTGATAAGTGGCTCCGGCATTCTTAAGCCCAAATGGCATCATCTTGTAGCAATCGGTTCCTCATTTTGTGACGAAAGCAGTCTTGTGTTTATCTTCTTCAGCCATAAGCACTTGGTTGTATCTTTTGAAAATTATGACCCATAGCGTCACTATTTGTACAGATCATGGTGTTGTTGTACAAATTAACTATGTGATAAGGAGATTGCACTCTTATCATTTGTGATTAGATCACCTAGATGTATAAATGATATGAGGTTCTTATGATTAGCTCATAAATTGAGATGATATGAGACAGTATCAGTCCTCGAAGGATTAATCATTAAATATCCCTAGTTGTAGTATTATCGAGACTGGACATCGATAATGCGGAATAGACTAGTATTACACTTGTGCGTGTTATGGAAGCGTAATAGCATAGTTCTCATATATTTGGGTATTGGATAATCATGCAAGTGTAATAGGAGGTTGTGTTTACCGATGGTGTGGAAATAGCTTCGCTCTAGATAGACCCCTCGAAATTCCATTGGTAGTATGACTACGTGTCTATGGAAGTCCAAAATCAGGGTAGGTGTATTTGGTCATAACCTGAGACTTGCACCGCTAATACTTGCGACAATCAATATGCTTTGGTTTTGGTCGTCCAGGGCTTTAACCGATTCTGTGTACGCCTCTCTCTGGGTATATTGAGAATCGTAATGTATTGGGTGTGATGTCAAGATGGAAGTATCACTCCAATCATAGTGGAGATCTTGTCACGTAGGATACGGAACTAGTACTCTTAAGTATTGCAGTCATCGGGATGATATGACTAGGTCATGTTCATCCGATTATAGAGACTAGTTACCAGAGATCCGACATGTGCTTCGTACGGGGCAGACACAATTCCAGTCCCAGGCCTAGCACGTGACACCAGATACTGGATCGCAATATGCAATACTACGTATACTACGCCTGACATAGATTATATATTCCAGTAATAATATTTCTAGAGAATTGGGTAGGCAGGAGCTTTGCTAGAAGCCAACCATGTCTTGTAAATCGGTAAGCACGTGGTATGAGGTACACACGTATTCGGATAAACCGATGACCGTATTTACTGCCAATATATCCAGGGATCTCTTGGGTCGCTTCCCAAAGATTCACCGATGACAGTTAATTTAAACTAGAATTAATTTGGGATTAATTTAGAGAAAGAGAGAAATTAATCTGGGATTAATTGAGGCTTTATTTAATCTTGGATTAAATGTGTTCGGAAGAGAGAGAACGCGATTAATTTGGAATTAATCGGTAGAATAAATTTAATAGTTAAATTTGATTTTTCTATTTAATTTATTCGTATGGGCTAAAATTAATATATCGGATATATTAATATGAATTGGATTTCATTACGAAATTAAAGTCGGACTTTAATACGAGCGAACGAATTACTTTAGAATTAATTCGTAAACGATGTTCGTAATATATTTGCGAGGCGTCGTTATTTAATTAAATTAGATTTAATTATTTAGCGACGAAAGTTCGTTTAATTGGATTAAACGGATTGGAGCCGCGGTAAATGTTCGTAGAGACATTCGAATTTTGAATTCAAATGTGGGGCCCACGTTTATATGGTAGTCGGGAGGGTAGTTGGCATTTAAGCCAATACCACTTGCTTTTTATCTACATTGTTTTGGTTTTTGGAAAACCAAGACCCAACTACCTAGTTTGGGTGAAAAGGGTAAAACCTTTTACCAACCCTAATTCTCTCACATTTGAACACAAATAAAAAAAAAAACAAAAAAAAAAACCTAGAAGCCATGATATGGGCGTGAGCGTCTTGCCTCATTCTCTTTGATTTTGTGGCAAAATCAACAAAATTAGCACTTCAAGAAATAAACTAAGGTGATAGGGAAACCAACTCAAAGCTTGGAATCAACATAAAGGAAGGATCTTGGAGATCTTCTTCTCAAAAATTTAAAAGCTTAAATCCATTCAATGTAAGTAATTCCGCAACTTATAATGAATTTATGAACACATTGTCTTGCTTATTAGATCCTTGGTATGTTCTAGGAACACTAATAATGGTATCAAGAGCCAATTTTAAGCATGAAAATTTTATGGTTCATGAGACTAAAATTTGGGGATTTATGTTTTGAACATGATTCTTTCAAATTGATGCCATGCTTAGATTATGTTAACTTAGAGTTTGTCATGATTACATTTGAGAAAAATTGATTGGATCAAATTTTGGACTCCCTCTTACTGGCCGAAACATGCAGTGAATAGTACTGCAGTTTTGATTTTTTTTTGTAACATGAAAAGATGTGTTTAAATGCATGTTTAAATGTTGATTGTTGGTTTGATTGGATTAGAATCAAAGTCAATAAAGTTCATGTTAAAATCAAAGAGCATGTTAGCATGAAATGATGAATTTTGGATTCAATTTGTGTTGAGCATGAAATGATGTATTTTGGCTTCAATTTGTGTTGAGCATGAATTGATGGATTAAACATGATTAATTAAGTTAATTGGTATTTTGGAAATATTGAGTTTAATTAATTAATCATGGCTAATACACTTTAATTAAAATAATTGTGATATTTGGAATATTATAATTATGTTAATAAGCCTTTAATTATCTATTGGGCTAAAAGTGTGTATTTGGGCTTAATGGGCTTGGTTTGACCAAGTTTGGTTTTGGACTTTTGGATTGGATCCAATTAGGCCCAAAACCAATTCCATAAAGTCCAAATACATCACTTGGCACTTTAAAGAATTTAATTGGGCCTAAATTAATTTGTAGGCAATTTGGTGATTCCTATTGGACCTTGGCATTTATGGTTTGATCCATTATGGCCAAAGCCCATGCCTTAAGAATTAATTAAAAGCCCATTGGACTTTAATTAAAATGACATTGGATGTTATTGGGCCTTTGAGACCCATTAAGATTGTATTTGGAATCCAAGTCTTTAAGGCTTATAAGTAAGTGTATATATTTAATTTGGAATTAAATTTGGAATTAGTATTGAATACAATTAAATTGGATTTAAAGTTGTAGTTTCATATATTCAAGAATACTTACTTTGGATATTTATTCTTAAATGAGTTTGACTCACGCAAATCAAATCGTTGTTTGAACATTGGATGGTCATTAATTCAAAGATTAATTAATTGGATTAGATTGATTGAATACATGAATATATGAATACATGAATGTGTTGTATGAATAATGTATATCGGATGGATATTAGAAGGGCGAGGGAAATTTTGGAAATTGTAATAAATTTAGAATTTATTAAATTGGACCTGCATGTCCAGCCTTTTATCTCCTTTTTCTTATTGTTTTCTCTTCTCACCATTCCCCTCAATTTAAATGAGGTTTCTTTATTGTATTATGTTTTGGGTAGAAGTTAGAATAGTTAGTTCAGCGGGGAGGAGAGGATGGAGTGATTTGTTCTAGGAACAATTTGTGAGATATCCATCCGCATATCATTATTAATTTATTTAATTTATCGCGCCTTATTATGCTTTTAGAATGCATGCTTAAGGATGTATGATGAGACCTATTGAAGATAATAATTTGTTGCCAATTTGCACGCGAAAAACCCTCAAAACATATTAAGTATTTTTCCTTCCGTTGAGTGATTCTTACTCAGGATCCAAAGTTGGCATTGGTTTATTGGCCAAAGTCAAGACCTTTGTCAATTGCGGATGTGTTTAAATCATGAGAGTTTTGTTCCATATTGGTGTCTGTGTAAGTCGTGATTTGTTGGCCAAAGTCAAGATCACTTCTTGTCAATCGACATTGATTACGAAGCTTTCCATGTCAATGGGTCCCGCTTAACTGGAATCATTAAGCTTGTTGTGCCAAAGCCAAGGCTTAGTTGATTCAGAGGAAAAAGGTTAGAAATATATTGGATATATTGGCATATATAAGATATATGTTTCGGACTTGGATGTCCACCTACTGGATCTAGGAATTGGATTAGATCCAATTGATCATAGAGATCTACCTAGTTAAGAATCATACAATTTGTTGGCCAAAGTCAAGATTGTGTGTTATTTAACGGGATCCTAGCCCACTAGGAAACTAGGTTTCCCGAGTACTTGACAGAGGGTTAGAGGCTCGCCGAAAAATAGTGGGAGGCAAGTATTAATTTTCAATATTCATTTAGTTACTTGCCATACGCTCTCAATTCAAATTATTCGTCATTATTCATTAATAAATTAAAGTATTAGTTGGACTAATATTTAATTGTTGTTTTAATTAAACAGTTGGACTATATTCAAACTACTTCATTTATAGTCGATTATATAATTGGATTATAGTAATCAATATATTTGAATTTTACCCTTCATTCATAGTTGATTATATAATTGGATTATAGTAATCAATATATTTGATTTTACCGATCATTATAGTTGATTATATAATTAGATTATAGTAATCAATATATATTTGATTTCAACCAATAAAATTGTAATTAGTTATATAGTTAGACTATAGTAATCATTACATTAGATTGTACCCGAAATCGTTGATTGGATAGTTAGACTATTGGAATCATGATAACTGAAAGATTAGTGTTTAAAACATAATCCTGGGTGAAAGTGTGTTTAAACGACTTCAATTTTCAAATTGGGAATAAAATTTCAGGATGGTCCTGGAAACTAATAAGTTACTTTATTTGATAAAATAACATATTAGGCCTAAGCCCAGAGTTAAGCAAATAATAGAGCATGATCTTTGGAAGATTCATGTGATGATAACTTAAGTGCTTAATCCATTATACTTGTCAATAAGGACTCCTTAATTTCCTAATCAGAACTAAGGATTAGATCCTTAAAGTATGATGAAGAAATCGAAGGATCTTCATAGATCTATTCTTAGATCTTAGAAGTATTAAATTGCAATTAATAACTCTTAGAGAGTTAATGGCTATTCTCAATGAGATAAAGTCAAAGTTTGCAATAAGGCAAGTAGCGCAAGACGCATCTTACTTCGATATTCTAGAAGGCCAAGGCCTGGTCAAAGGCTTCTGGAATATAGAAAAGGGCAAAGGCAAAATCATTATAATCTTCTAGGAAGATAAAGAACATATCCCAATGTGTCTGCCTAAACTGTGGCAAACAGGGTCACTGAAGCGTGACTGCTGTATGGACAAGGCAGACATGAAGGAAAGGAAGAAAGGACAAGACTCTGACTTCAATGTATGTTTGTCATAAATATGTTCACTAATAGTATTAAAATTTGATTTTAGATACTAAAAGTGGTACATAAATTTGCATTGATGTACAGAATCTGCTATGAGCAGGATACTGACTTCAGATTGAGATTACTCTGCGAATAGAAAACGGGACGACAGTCGCTGTTTCAACCGTAGATACCTAAGTTTAAGAACTACCTTTCGGGTGTGTGCTTAAATTAGGAAACTGTTATAATATAACTAGTTTGACTAGAAACATTATCTCTATATCGAGTATAACTCTTTTATATTCTAGAACACTAAAGTGTTTTTTTATAAAGATGATATTAAGATAAACACATTAGATTTGAATAATAGTATTTATATTTTGAATATAAATAAATCTCAAACGTATGACATGACAAACAAATAGCTCATACTGATTTGATCATATCAGACTTATATGTGGCAGTGTTGTCTGAGACATATTAAACAAGACTCGTATATCCACACTTTTGAAGAGCGGATACTAGGACGGATTTGATTCCATTCAAATGATGTCTACGAATCTAGTTTATTAGGTAAAGTGCCTAAAATACCTTTTACTTGGTAAAAGTGTAAGCGCCATCGATCTGTTATCCATCATTCATAGTGACTTAAGTGGGCCTATATCTAGCTAGGCTAAAGGTGGATATGAATATTTCATGACCTTTATGGATGTGGCATCGCGTTATGGTTATGTGTCTCTTACGAAACACAAATCGGAAACTTTTAGAGTTTCGACATGAAGTAGACAAACAGATCGGCTAAAGTATTAAAACTATCACAGTAACACCGAGATGAAAAATACTTAAACAATAAGTTTCTCAAATACTTGAAAAAGTATAGTGTTCTTCAATGAGACTCCTCCTGGAACACGTCAATTTGACGGTGTGTCCAAACGAAGAAACCTAATTTTGTTGGACACGATATGGTTAATCATGAGTCGCTCTGAGCTACCATTTTCCTTCAAAAGGGATAAGCATTAACAGTGCAATACTTATTTTGAATAAGGTTCCATGAAAATCTGTTTCACAGATTTCATATTAGATGTGAACATGAAAGAAACTGGGCTTTCTCACTCCTGTTAATTTGGGAATGCTAGGCATACGTTTGGATGATACCAAACTAGAACCCAAATTGGATAAGTGCCTAATGTAATTGGTTATCCTAGGGAAACCAAAGTATAGTATTTATACAACTCACTAAGAGAACAATGTGATTGTTGCTCACCATGCGGTTTTCCTAAGAGGAATACCGATATGCAGTGGTAAGTGGGAGGAAAGTAAAACTCGATGAAAATCGGAGTTATACTGTTCAAGGCACCAAGTCCTTAATGGAACACAAACAGTTCATCAAGGATGAAATTGTACCAGTAATCTTTAATACACAAGGACCGCGTAAGTCGGAGAGAGTCAAAAACAACCTTGATGGTATGGGTTTCTGATCTCACCTCATAAAGATGTCAATATTTTAGGGAATACCAACTGACTACTTATGAGGAAATGATACAAGGTATCGACTCCCTATTATGGCAAAGTGCCATGAGTCCGAAATGGATTCCATGTATAACAACTATGTTTGGACACTAGGTGTTGTACCGCAGGGCATTGTGCCTATTGGTACTATAAAAGTCTTCAAGGAAGACATACATGTAAGGTAACATACCAATGTACTAAGCTAGGCTTATAGCGGAAATGTATCGTTATCAACATTGTGTTGATTACAACGAAATCTTTTATCTATTGCCACGTTAAATCCATTTGGATAATGCTTACTGATGCTGCATGTTTCATTTATGAAATATTACAGCTGAATGGGAAAATCGCTTTCCTAAAAATGAAACCTTTTGGAGGATGTTTACAACATCCTGACAGTTTTGGCGTATCAAAACTAGCAAACAAGGTTTGCGGGTTATTCGATCCATAAAGGGATTGAAGCAAGCATTAGGTTCTTGGAATTATCGTTTTGATGTAATCATAATGGTTTATGATTTAATTCAAAATGAGAAATAATTCTTGTGTATATAAGGAGGTTAGTGGGAACGCACTGACAGTAAATGTCCTATAGATAATGATAATATGTCATTTCTTGGAAATGATATTCATGTACAACAATAGGTGAAAGCTTGGCTTTCATGAAAATTCTCCGTAGAATCTTGGGAGAAACAACATTTATTCTATGAATAAAGATCTACTGGGATAGATTGAATTTGTTAACACTCTCCGAGAACTCGCACAATGAAAAATGTACGTGACCTGGTGTCTCATACGCTTTGAGCATATGGAGTCACAAACAGGTCAATCCTAGTGATAGTCACTGGATTGATATTAAGAACATCCGTTAGTATCTTAGAGAACTAACGATGATGACTTAAACTATGGAGAAGGGGAACTTGAAGTGACTGGGATCACTGCTGCAAGTTTCCTATCCGATAAAAAACAACGGTACTATACAGTTTGAATAACGGAACAACAAGCTGGAAATCTTCCAAGCAAGATAATGTTACCGAATAAACAACAAATGCGGGTTATTGCTGCAGCTGAGGCAGCAATAGAAGCCATTTGGGTCGATAATAAATCTAATTAAATTAGATATAGTTATGTTAGCAGTTGAGCTAGGCGTCAGCACAGGCTAAAGAATTAATGGTCTCATCAACGATCTAGATATATACTTCAACTATTTATCTGATTCGTTCGGATCATACATCGTGGCGATGTGATGATCGTATAAATTGCATCAGACAATAATCATGCAAATCCGCTGACGAAAGCCTTTCCTCAGCAGTTGAGCGAACCATACATAGTTCGGGTGTAAGACACTCGAGTGACTGGCTATAGGCCAAGTGGGATATTGTTGGACAATTATGACCCAGAGCGTCACTATTTGTACAGATCATGGTGTTGTTGTACAAATTAACTATGTGACAAGAAGATTGCAGTCTTATCATTTGTGATTAGATCACCTAGATGTATAAATGATAGGAGGTCCTTATGATTAGTTCCTGGATTGAGATGATATGAGACAGTATCAGTCCTCGAAGGATTAATCATTAAATATCCCTAGTCGTAGTATTATCGAGACTGGACATCGATAATGCGGAATAGACTAGTATTACACTTGTGCGTATTATGGAAGCGTAACAACATAGTTCCCATATATTTTGGTATTGGATACTCATGCAAGTGTAATATGAGGTTGTGTTTACCGATGGTACGGAAACAGCTTCGCTCTGGATAGACCCCCCGGAATTCCATTGGTAGTATGACTACGTGTCTATGGACGTCCGAAATCAGGGTTGGTGTATTTGGTCATAACCTGAGACTTGCACCGCTAATACTTGCGACAATCAATATGCTTTGGTTTTGGTCGTCCAGGGCTTTAACCGGTTCTGTGTACGCCTCTGCTGGGTATATTGAGAATCGTAGTGTATTTGGTGTGATGTCAAGACGGAAGTATCACTTCAGTCATAGTGGAGATGATGTCACGTAGGATACGGAACTAGTACTCTTAAGTACTGCAGTCATCGTGATGATATGACTAGGTCATGTTCATCCGATTATAGAGACTAGTTACCAGACATCCGACATGTGCTTCGTACGGAGTATACACAATTCCAGCCCCAGGCCTAGCACGTGACACCAGATACTGGATCGCAATACACAATACTACGTATACTATGACTGAATAGATTATATATTCCAGTAAGAATATTTCTGGAGAGAATGGGTTGGCACGGTGCTTTGCTAGAAGCCAACCATGTCTTGTAAATCGGTAAGCACGTGGTACGAGGTACGCACGTATTCAGATAATCCGATGACCGTATTTACTGTTAAGATATCGAGGGATCTCTTGGGTCACTTCCCAAAGATTCACCGGTGACAATTGATTTAAACTAGAATTAATCTGGGATTAATTTAGAGAAAGAGAGAAATTACTCTGGGATTAATTGATGCTTTATTTAATCTGGGATTAAATGTGTTCAGAAGAGAGAGAACGCGATTAATTTGGAATTAATCGGTAGAATAAATTTAATAGTTAAATTTGATTTTTCTATTTTATTTATTCGTATGGGCTAAAATTAATATATCGGATATATTAATATGAATTGGATTTCATTACGAAATTAAAGTCAGACTTTAATACGAACGAACGAGTTAATTTAGAATTAATTCGTAAATGACGTCGTAATATATTTGCGAGGTATCATTATTTAATTAAATTAGATTTAATTATTTAGCGACGAAAGTTCATTTAATTGGATTAAACAGATCGGAGCCGCGGCAAATGTTCGTAGAGACATTCGAATTATGAATTCAAATGTGTGGCCCACTTTTATGTGGTAATTGGGAGGGTAGTTGGCATTTAAGCCAATACCACTTGCTTTTTATCTACATGGTTTTGGTTTTTGGAAAACCAAGACCCAACTACCTAGTTTGGGTGAAAAGGTAAAACCTTTTACCAAACCTAATTCTCTCACATCTGAACACACTAAAAAAAAAATTAAAAAAAAAAAACCTAGAAGCCATGATATGGGCGTGAGCTTCTTGCCTCATTCTCTTTGATTTTGTGGTAAAATCAACAAAGCTAGCACTTCAAGAAATCAACTAAGGTGATAGGGAAACCAACTCAAAGCTTGGAATCAACATAAAGGAAGGATCTTGGAGATCTTCTTCTCAAAATTTTAAAAGATGAAATCCATTCAATGTAAGTAATTCTGCAACTTATAATGAATTTATGAACACCTTTTCTTACTTATTAGATCCTTGGCATGTTCTAGGAACACTAACTGTATCCTGAGAACCCATCCGCAAATGAGTACATAGTAGACAAAGCTGCACTATCAACAAGTACATCTATATGCGGCAAAGGAAAATCATCCTTCAGGCAAGCTTTGTTGAGATCTCTGTAATCAACACACATTCTGACTTTGCCATCTTTCTTCGGCACATGCACGATATTGGTTAACCACTCGGGGTATTTCACTACTTCCAGGAATCCCACATCTATTTGCTTCTTAACTTCCTTTCTGACCTTCTCGGCCCATTCGGGTCTCATCCGTCGGAGTCTCTACTTCATAGGCTTCATGATCGGATAAGTTGGTATTGCATGCTGGGTAATACTTCTATCTACCCCAGGGATGTCCTCATAAGACCAGGCGAACACTTTAGCAAATTTTACCAACACTTCTTCTAGATTCTTCCGCTCCTCGGCGGTAACTTCACTCGCAATTAAGACTTCCTTGGGGCGCTCAGGCGTACCAAGGTTGAATGCATTCATTTTAGTGGAGTTGATATCGAATATGCTTAAGTCATACAAGTTAAGAAGAGGAGACTCAGTCAAATAAGCAAAGTTATTATCTTTATTGCTAATAACGGAAGGAGTACACTCAAATAAATCCGGAAGATAAATATACTCATCATCTATATTATTTCTTCCTCCACAACAGGATTCTTTTCAGGCTCATTATTCTTCGAGAGTCAAGCTTTCCAGCTTCATTAGTTCCTCCTCCTATTTCTCATCTTCTTTGTTCACAACTCCTTTTGCTAGGGGCTTTTCTCCCAACATATCCTGGAAAATCTCGAATCCAAGTACCACAATCCCATTAACTTCTACTGGTTCTGGCTCCCCTGATACCCCGCGGCCTTTACAAAGCACTCCATCAATTCCAGCCCTTTCTTCCTGATCTTAGGTTTATCTTCATCAGACCGGTATCCCATACCCTTCCGAGTGTTCCGCTCTTTGAATTCTGGCAATGTCGAACCTTGGCCTGGCTCAAACTTCATATTCTCCATAATTCTGGCAACTTTGGGATCAACCCACTCCTTAAAAGTTGCCGACACTTGGAACCTTGTGAAAGGTTGTATTTCCAAAGCGGCTACGGCATTATCCTATTGGACAATTATGACCCATAGCGTCACTATTTGTACAGATCATGGTGTTGTAGTACAAATTAACTATGTGACAATGAGATTGCACTCTTATCATTTGTGATTAGATCACCTAGATGTATAAATGATAGGAGGTCCCTATGATTAGTTCCTGGATTGAGATGATATGAGACAGTATCAGTCCTCGAAGGATTAATCATTAAATATCCCTAGTCGTAGTATTATCGAGATTGGACATCGATAATGCGGAATAGACTAGTATTATACTTGTGCGCGTTATGTGAGATCATAACGGCATAGTTCTCATATATTTGGGTATAGGATACTCATGCAAGTGTAATAGGAGGTTGTGTTTTACCGATGGTACGGAAAAACAGCTTCGCTCTGGATAGACCCCTCGGAATTCCATTGGTAGTATGACTATGTGTCTATGGAAGTCCAAAATCAGGGTAGGTGTATTTGGTCTTAACCTGAGACTTGCATCGCTATACTTGCGACAATCGGTATGCTTTAGTTTTGGTCGTCCAGGGCTTTAACAGGTTCTGTGTACGCCTCTGCTGGGTATATCGAGAATCGTAGTGTATTGGGTGTGATGTCAAGACGGAAGTATCACTCCAGTCATAGTGGAGATGATGTCACGTAGGATACGGTACTAGTGCTCTTAAGTACTGCAGTCATCGGGATATTATGACTAGGTCATGTATGTCCGATTATAGAGACTAGTTACCAGACATCCGACGTGTGCTTCGTACGGGGCAGACACATTCCATCCCCAGGCCTAGCACGTGACAATCCGATACTGGATCGCAATACGCAATACTACGTATACTATGCCTAACATAGATTTATATTCCAGTAAGAATATTTCTGGAGAATTGGGTAGGCACGGTGTTTTGCTAGAAGCCAACCATGTCTTGTAAATCGGTAAGCACGTGGTACGAAGTACGCACGTATTCGGATAATTCGATGACCGTATTTACTGCCAACATATCCAGGGATCTCTTGGGTCGCTTCCCAAAGATTCACCGATGACAGTTGATTTAAATTAGTATTAATCTGGGATTAATTAAGAGAGAAAATTAATCTGGGATTAATTAAGATGGAGAAAATTAATCTGGGATTAATTGAGGTATTATTTAATCTGGGATTAAATGTGTTCGGAAGAAAGAGAACGCGATTAATTTGGAATTAATCGGTAAAATAAATTTAATAGTAAAATTTGATTTTCTATTTAATTTATTCGTATGGGCTAAAATTAGTATATCAGATATATAAAATGAATGGATTTCATTACGAAATTAAAGTTGGACTTTAATACGAACGAACGAATTAATTTAGAATTAATTCGTAAACGACGTTCGTAATATATTTACGAGGCATCGTTATTTAATTAAATTAGATTTAATTATTTAGCGACGAAAGTTTGTTTAATCGGATTAAACGGAACCGAGCCGCGGCAAATGTTCGTAGAGACATTTTGAGTTTTGAATTCAAAATGGTGGGGCCCACTTCACACATGTCACACATGTGAAGTGGTGGTTGGAAAGTGGTTGGCATTTATGCCAAAACCACTTACTTTCCAACTACTTGGTTTTAGGTGAAACCAAATTACCCCAACTACATGGTTTTGGTAAAAATGGTAAAAACCCTTTAACAAAACCCTAGCTCTCTCTCTTCACACTTGAGTAACACAACACTTGGAACAAAAATGAAAAACCCTAATCCTCTCCTCCATGGGCGTGAATGTCCTCCTTCTTCTCTTTGATTTTGTGCAAAATCAGCAAACTAGCACTTGGAGAAATCAACTAAGGTGATAGGGAAACAACTTCAAAAGCTTGGAATCAAAAGGAAGGATCTTGGAGATCTTCAACTCAAAGCTTGGAATCAACAAAGGAAGCATCTTGGATCTTGGATCTTCTTCTCAAAATTTTAAAAGCTCAAATCCATTCAATGTAAGTAATTCCGCAACTTATTTTGAATTTATGAACATGTTTTCATGCTTATTAGATCCTTGGCATGTTCTAGGAACACTAACAATGGTATCAGAGCCATTTTAAGCATGAAAATTTTAGGGTTCATGAGACTAAAATTTGGGGCTTTTGTGTTTTGAGCATGATTTCTTCAAATTGATGCTTTGAGCATGCTTAGATTATGTTAACTTAGAGTTTTGCATGATTAGATTTGAAATAAATTGATTGCATCAAAAATTAAAAAAATCTTAAGGTGGCCGAATTTCACTGTACAGTGCACTGCAGTTTTTTGATTTTTGTAACATGAAATAATGTGTTTAAATGCATGTTAAATGTTGATTGTTTGTTTGATTGGATTGGAATCAAAGTCAATAATGTTTAAGTTAAAATCAAAGAGCATGTTGAGCATGAAATGATGAATTTAGGATTCAATTTGTGTTAAGCATGAAATGATGTATTTTGGCTTCAATTTGTGTTGAGCATGAATTATTGGATTAAGCATGATTAAATAAGTTAATTGGTATTTTGGAAATATTGAGTTTAATTAATTAATCATGGCTAATACACTTTAATTAAAGTAATTGTGATATTTGGAATATTATAATTATGTTAATAAGCCTTTAATTATGTAATGGGCTAAAGTGTGTATTTGGGCTAATGGGCTTGTTTTGACTAAGTTTGGTTTTGGACTTTTGGATTGGATCCAATTGGGCCCAAAACCAATTCCATAAGGTCCAATACATCACTTGGCCCTTTAAAGAATTTAATTGGGCCTAATGGGCCTAAATTGATTTGTTGGCAATAGGGTGATTCCTATTGGGCCTTGGCATTTTGGGTTTGATCCATTATGGCCAAAGTCCATCCCTTAAGATCAATTAAAAGCCCATTGGACTTTAATTGAAATGACATTGGATGTTATTGGGCCTTTGAGACCCATTAAGATTGGATTGGAATCCAAGTCTTAAGGCTTAAAAGTAAGTGTATATATTAATTTGGAATTAAATTGGAATTAGTATTGAATACAAATAAATTGGATTTAAAGTTGTAGTTCAATATAATTCAAGAATACTTACTTTGAGTATTTATTCTTAACGAGTTTGACTCAAGCAAATCAAATCGTTGTATGAACATTATATGGTCATTTAATTCAAAGATTAATTAATTGGATTAGATTGATTGAATAACATGATTTGTATGAATACATGAATATGTTGTATGAATAATGTATATCGGATGGATATTAGAAGGGCAAGGGCAGTTTTGGAAATTGTTGTAATAAGTTTAGAATTTATTAAATTGGACCTATGTGTCCAGCCTTTTTATCTCATTTCTCATTGTATTTCTCTTCTCACCTATTCCCCTCAATGTAAATGAGGTTTTCTTTATTGTATTATGTAATTGGGTAGAAGTTAGAATAGTTCTAGTCGGGGAGAAGAATGGATGATGTGGATTTGTTATAGGAACAATTTGTGACATATCCATCCGTATATCATTATTAATTATTTATTTATACGTGCTTTATTATGTATTTAGAATGCATGTTTAAGGGGTGTATGATGATGAGACCTTAACAAAGATAATAAATGGTTGCCAATTTGCACGCAAAAAACCTCAAAACATATTAAGCGTTTTTCCTTCCGTTGAGTGATTCTTACTCAAGATCCAAAGTTTGCATTGGTTTGTTGGCCAAAGTCAAGACCTTTGTCAATTACGGATGTGTGTTTGAATCATGAGAGTTTTGTTCCATATCGGTGTCTTGTCCAAGTTGTGATTTGTTGGCCAAAGTCAAGATCACTTCTTGTCCATCGACATTGATTACGAAGCTTTCCATGTCAATGAGTTCCGCTTAACTGGGATCATTAAGTTTGTTGTGCCAAAGCCAAGGCTTAGTTGATTCAGAGGAAAAAGGTTAGGTAATATATTTGATATATTGGCATATATAAGATATATGTTTCGGACTTAGATGTCCACCTACTAGATCTAGGAATTGGATGAGATCCAATTGATCTTAGAGATCTACCTAGTTAAGTATCATACAATTTGTTGGCAAAGTCAAGATTGTGTGTTATTTAACGGGATCCTAGCCCACTAGGAAACATGGTTTCCCGAGTACTCGACAGAGGGTTAGAGGCTCGCCGAAAAATAGTGGGAGGCAAGTATTAGATTTGCAATATTCGTTTAGTTACTTGCCATACGCGCTCAATCAAATATCATTCATCAAATATATTATATATTAGTTAGACTAATATTTAATAGTTGTTTTAATTTAACAGTTAGACTGTATTCAAAACTACTTCATTTATAGTTGATTATATAATTGGATTATAGTAATCAATATATTTGGATTTTACCAATCATTTATAATGATTATATAATTGGATTATAGTAATCAATATATATATTTGATTTTAACCACTAAAAATGTAATAAGTTATATAGTTATACTATAGTAATCATTACATTAGATTGTACCTGAATCGTTGATTAATAGTGGACTATTAGAATCAAGATTAAATTGAAAGATTAGTGTTTAAAACATTATCCTAGAGAAAATGTGTTTAGACAACTTTAATTTTCAAATTGGGAATAAATTTCAGGATAGTCCTGAAACTAAGAAGTTACTTCATTTGATAAAATAACTTCTTAGGCCTAAGCCCGGAGTTAAGCAAATAGTAGAAGCATGATCTTTGGAAGATTCATGTGATGATAACTTTAATGCTTAATCCATTATGCTTGCCATAATGACTCCTTAATTTCTTAATCAGAAGTAAGGATTAGATCCTTAAGTATGATAATGAAATTGAAGGATCTCATAGATATCTATTCTTAGATCTTAGAAGTATTGAATTACAATAAACAACTCTTGAGAGTTAATGACTATTCTCAAGGAGACCAAAGTCAAAGTTTGCAATAAGGCAAGAAGCGCAAGGCGCGCCCTACTTCGATATTCTAGAAGGCCAAGGCTTGGCCAAAGACTTCTGGAATATGAAAGGGCAAAGGCAAAATCATTATTATATCTTCTAGGAAGATAAAGGACATATCCCAAGATGTCTGTCTAACTTGTGGCAAACGGGGTCATTGAAGCATGACTGCCGTATGGACAAAGCAGACAAAGGAATTGAAGACGAGCAAGGCTCTGACCTTCAAATATGTTTGTCATAAATATGTTCACTACTAGTATTAAATTGGATTTTAAATACTTGTGTGTGATACATAAATATGCATTGATGTGCAGAATCTGCTGTGAGCAGTTACTGACTTCAGATGAGATTAATCTGCGAATCGAAAAATGGGACGACAGTCGTGTTTCAACCGTAGATACCTAAGTTTAGGAACTACCCTTCCGGTATGTACTTAAATTAGGAAACTGTTAAAATGTAACTAGTTTGACTAGAAACAATATCTATATATCGTGTATAACTCGTTGCGAGTATACCCTTATATTATAGAACACTAAAGTGTTTTATTTTATAAAGATGATATATGAGATAAACACATTAGATGTGAGTAACAATATTTATATTTTGAATATAAATAAATCTCAAACATATAATATGACGAACAAATAGCTCAAACTGATTTGATCAGATAAGACTTATTTGTGGCAGTGTTGTCTCGCGACACATTAAACAAGACTCGTAATCCACACTTTTTAAGAGTGGATACTAGGACGGATTTGATTCCATTAAAATGATGTCTACGGATCTATTTTATTAGGTAAAGTACCTAAAACACCTTTACCTGGTAAAAGTATAAGTGCCACCGATCTATTAGCCCTTGTTCATAGTAACGTAAGTGGGCCCATGTCTAGCTAGGCTAGAGGTGGATATGAATATTCGTGACCTTTATGGATGTGGCATCGCGTTATGGTTGATTAAAACATCACGGGTTGACTATGATGAAAATACTTAAGCAATAAGTTTCTCATATACTTGAAAGAGTATAGTATTCTTTCAATGAGGACTCCTCCGGAACACGTCAATTTGACGTGTGTCCGAACGGAGAAACCAAATTTTGTTGGACATGATAAGGTTAATCATGAGTCGCTCTGAGCTACCATTTTCCTTCAACGGATAAGCATTTAACAGCGTAATACTTATTTTGAATAAGGTTCCATGAAAATCTGTTTGACAGATTTCATATTAGATATGAACAGGAAAGAAACTATGCTTTCTCACTCCTGATGATTTGGGAATGCTAGGCATACGTTTGGATGATACCAAACTAGAACCCAAATTGGATAAGTGCCTAATGTAATTGTTTATCCTAAGGAAACCAAAGTATAGTACTTACACATCTCACAAGAGAACAATTTTAATTGTTGCTCGCCATGCGATTTTCCTGAGAGGAATACCGATAAGCAGTGGTAAGTGAGAGGATAGTAAAACTCGATGAAAATCGAAGTAATACTATTCAAAGCACCAAGTCCTTAATGGAACACAAACTGTTCATCAAGGATGAAACTGTACCAGTAATCTTCTAATACATAAGAACCGCGTAGATTGGAGAGTTAGAAAACAACTTGGGTATGGGTTTCTGATCTCACCTCAGAAAGATGTCAATCTTATTGAGGAATACGAACTGACTACGTATGATGAAGTGATACAAGGTATCGACTCCCTATTGTGGCAAAGTGCCATGAGTCCAAAATGGATTCCATGTATATCAACTATGTTTGTACACTAGTTGTTGTACCGCAAGGCATTGTGCCTATTGGTACTATATAGGTCTTCAAGGAAGACATACGTGGATGGCAGCATACCAACGTACTAAGCTGGGCTTGTAGCGGAAAGTATCGTTATCAACATTGTGTTGATTATAACACTTCTACTTACTTGTTGCCACGTTAAATCCATTTGGATAATGCTTACTGATGCTGCATGTTTCAATTATGAAATATGGCAGCTGAACGGGAAAATCGCTTTCCTGAAAAGGAAACCTTTTGGAGGATGTTGTACATCCTGACGGTTTTGTCGTACCAAAACTAGCAAACAAGGTTTGCAGGTTATTCGATCCATGTATGGATTGAAGTAAACATTGGGTTCTTGGAACTATCGTTTTGATGTAATCATAATGGTGTATGATTTGATTCAAAACGAATATGATTCTTGTGTATATAAGGAGGTTAGTGGGAGCACACTGACAATGATGTCCTAAATAATGATGATATGTCATTCTTGGAAATGATATTCACATATTATAATCGGTGAAAGCTTGGCTTTCATGAAAATTCTCCGTAGAATTCTTGGGAGTAACAACCTTTATTCTAGGAATAAAGATCTACTGAGTTAGATCTAGAGGTTATTGAAACTCTGCGAGAACTCGTACATTCAAAAATGTACGCAACCTGGTGTCTCATACGCTTTGAGCATATGAAGTCACAAACAGGTCAATCCAAGTGATAGTCACTGGATTGATATAAGAACATCCGTTAGTATCTTAGAGAACTAAGGATGATGTCTTAAACTATGGAGAAGGAGAACTTGAAGTGACTGGGATCACTGCTGTAAGTTTTCTAACCGATAAAAACAACGTTACAATACAGTTTGAATAACGGAACTGTGAGATGGAAATCTTCCAAGCAAGATACTGTTACCGAATAAACAACAAATGCGGGTCATTGCTGCGGCTGAGGCAGCAATAGAAGCCATCTGGGTCATTAACAAATCTAATTAGATTAGATATAGTTCTGTTAGCAGCTGTGCTAGGCTACAGCGCAGACTAAAGAATTAATGGTCTCATCAACGATCCAGATATATACTTCGACTATTCATCTGATTCGTTCGGATCATACATCGTGGCAATGTGATGATCGAATGAATTGCATCAGACGATAATCATACAAATCCACTGACGAAAGCCTTTCCTCAGAAGTTTGAGCGAACCATACATAGTTCGGGTGTAAGACACTCGAGTGACTGGCTATAGGCCAAATGGGAGATTGTTGGACAATTATGACCCATAGCGTCACTATTTGTACATATCATGGTGTTGTTGTACAAATTAACTATGTGACAAGGAGATTGCACTCTTATCATTTATGATTAGATCACCTAGATGTATAAATGATAGGAGGCATATGATTAGTTCATGGATTGAGATGATATGAGACAGTATCAGTCCTCGAAGGATTAATCATTAAATATCCCTAGTCGTAGTATTATCGAGATTGGACATCGATAATGCAGAATAGACTAGTATTATACTTGTGCGCGTTATGTGAGATCATAACGGCATAGTTCTCATATATTTGGGTATAAGATACTCATGCAAGTGTAATAGGAGGTTGTGTTTTACCAATGGTACGGAAAACAGCTTCGCTCTGGATAGACCCATCGGAATTCCATTGGTAGTATGACTATGTGTCTATAGAAGTCCGAAATCAGGGTAGGTGTATTTGGTCTTAACCTGAGACTTGCATCGCTAATACTTGTGACAATCGGTATGCTTTATTTTTGGTCGTCCAGGGCTTTAACAGGTTCTGTGTACGCCTCTGCTGGGTATATCGAGAATCGTAGTGTATTGGGTGTGATGTCAAGACGGAAGTATCACTCCAGTCATAGTGGAGATGATGACACGTATGATACGGTACTAGTGCTCTTAAGTACTGCAGTCATCGGGATATTATGACTAGGTCATGTATGTCCGATTATAGAGACTAGTTACCAGACATCCGACATGTGCTTCGTACGGGGCAGACACATTCCAGCCCCAGGCCTAGCACGTGACAATCCGATACTGGATCGCAATACTATGTATACTATGCCTGACATAGATTATATATTCCAGTAAGAATATTTCTGGAGAATTGGGTAGGCACGGTGATTTGCTAGAAGCCAACCATGTCTTGTAAATCGGTAAGCACATGGTACGAGGTACGCACGTATTCGGATAATCCGATGACCGTATTTACTGCCAACATATCCAGGGATCTCTTGGGTCGCTTCCAAAAGATTCACCGATGACAGTTGATTTAAATTAGTATTAATCTGGGACTAATTAAGAGAGAAAATTAATTTGGGATTAATTAAGATGGAGAAAATTAATCTGGGATTAATTGAGGTATTATTTAATCTGGGATTAAATGTGTTCGGAAGAAAGAGAACGCGATTAATTTGGAATTAATCGGTAAATAAATTTAATAGTTAAATTTGATTTTTCTATTTAATTTATTCGTATGGGCTAAAATTAGTATATCGGATATATTAAAATGAATTGGATTTCATTACGAAATTAAAGTTGGGCTTTAATACGAACGAACGAATTAATTTAGAATTAATTCGTAAACGACGTTCGTAATATATTTACGAGGCATCGTTATTTAATTAAATTAGATTTAATTATTTAGCGACGAAAGTTCGTTTAATCGGATTAAACGGAACCGAGCCGCGACAAATATTCGTAGAGACATTTTGAGTTTTGAATTCAAAATGGTGGGGCCCACTTCACACATGTCACACATGTGAAGTGGTGGTTGGAAAGTGGTTGGCATTTATTCCAAAACCACTTACTTTACAACTACTTGGTTTTAGGTGAAACCAAATTACCCCAACTACATGGTTTTGGTGAAAAGGGTAAAAACCCTTTAACAAAACCCTAGCTCTCTCTCTTCACACTTGAGTAACACAACACTTGGAACAAAAATGAAAAACCCTAATCCTCTCCTCCATGGGCGTGAATGTCCTCATTCTTCTCTTTGATTTTGTGGCAAAATCAACAAAGCTAGCACTTGGAGAAATCAACTAAGGTGATAGGGAAACAACTTCAAAAGCTTGGAATCAAAAAGGAAGGATCTTGGAGATCTTCAACTCAAAGCTTGGAATCAACAAAGGAAGCATCTTGGATCTTGGATCTTCTTCTCAAAATTTTAAAAGCTCAAATCCATTCAATGTAAGTAATTCCGCAACTTATTTTGAATTTATTAACATGTTTTCATGCTTATTTGATCCTTGGCATGTTCTAGGAACACTAACATATCTGCCTCAGCTCGGTTGGTGAAAATTTCCCGTCATATGGGAACTTGATCATCTGATGTAAAGTAGAGGGTACACCCCCGAGCTTATGAAACCAGCGCCTTCCCAAAATCAAGGCAAAAGTGGCTGGGATATCCATCACTGTGAACTCCACTTCATCCTCTACTGGACCAACATTGACTACCGCGGTAAAAGTACATTCGACTCCCCGTTTACTATCATCATAGGCTTTGATAGTCATATTAGAGGGACTCAACTCGGTTGGCTTAATACCCAGCCTTGCCAGAATTTTCAATAGGCACACATTGATGGATGAGCCATCGTCCACCATCACGCAAGATGTCTTCTTGCCTCTTACTTCAGCTCGGATGAATAAAGGCATGTTGTGGTTTCTTCCCTCGGTAGAAAGTTCTCCATTAATTCTTTAGCCTGTGCTGACGCCTAGCTCAGTTGCTAACAGAACTGTATCTAATCTAATTAGATTTGTTATTGACCCAGATGGCTTCTATTGCTGCCTCAGCTGCAGCAATAACCCGCATTTGTTGTTTATTCGGTAACAGCATCTTGTTTGGAAGATTTCCAACTCACTATATCGTTATTCAAACTGTATAGTATCGTTTGTGACTTATAGTCGTTTTTATCGGTTAGGAAACTTGCAGCAATGATCCCAGTCACTTCAAGTTCTATTTCTCCATAGTTTAAGACAGCATCCTTAGTTCTCTAAGATACTAACATATGTTCTTAATATCAATCCAGTGACTATCACTTGGATTGGCTTGATTGTGAATCCATATGCTCAAAACGTATGAGACACCAGGTCACGTACATTTTAAATGTATGAGTTTCTCGGAGAGTTTTTCTCGAAAGGCTAGCTTTCACCGATTGTATTTTTATGGGAATATCATTTCCAAGAAATGCATATTATCTTTATTTATAGGATAGCAACTATCAGTGCACTCCCACTAACCCCTTATATACACAAGAATCATTTTCGTTTTGAATTAAATAAAACACCATTATGATTACATCAAACCAATAATTCTAAGAACTTATGCTTGCTTCAATCCAAACATGGATCGAATAACCTGCAAACCTTGTTTGCTAGTTTTGCCATTACAAAATCGACAGGATGTTATAAACATCCTCCAAAAGGTTTCCTTTTCAGGAAAGCGATTTTCCCGTTCAGCTGTCATATTTCATAAATGAAACATGTAGCTTCAGCAAGCATTATCCAAATGGATTTAACGTGGTAACAGGTAAAAGGTTGAATCGTAATCAACACAATATTGATAACGATACCTTTCCGTTAAAATCCTAGCTTTATACGTTGGTATGTTTCCATCCATGTACGTCTTCCTTGAAGACTTATATAGTACCAGTAGGCACAATGCCTTGTAGTACATCAACTAGTATCCAAACATAGTTGGTATACATGGAATCCATTTCGGATTCATATGGCACTTTGCCATAATAGGGAGTCGATACCTTGTATCACTACCTCATACGTAGTCAGTTGGTATATCTCAATAAGATAGACATCTTTATGAGGTGAGATCAGAAACCCATACCCCAGGTTATTTTCTGACTCTCTCGGATCTACGCGGTTCTTGTGTATTTGAAGATTACTGGTACAGTTTCATCCTTGATGAACTGTTTATGTTCCATTAGGAATCAGTGCCTTGAATAGTATTACTCCGATTTTTATCGAGTTTTACTCTCCTCCCACTTACCACCGCATATCGATATTCCTCTTAGGAAAACCACATGGCGAGCAACAATCTAATTGTTCTCTGGTGAGATGTATAAGTACAATACTTATGGTATCCCTAGGATAACCTACAATTGGCACATATCCAATTTGAGTTTTAGTTTGGTATCATCTAAACATATGCCCAACATACCCAAATTTTCAGGAATGAGAAACCTAGTTTCTTTCCCGTTCATATCTAATATGTAATCTGTCAAACAGATTATTATGAAACCTTATTCAAAATAGGTTCTGCACTGTTTTAAAGCTTATCCGTTGAAGGAAATGGAAGCTCAGAGCGACTCATGATAAACCTTATCATATGCAACAAAATTCAGTTTATCAGTTCAGACATACTGTCAAATTGACGTGTTCCGTGAGGAATCCTCATTTAGAAACTTATTGTTTTCATCATGGTCAAATCGTGATGTTTTATTACTCTAGCCGATCTGTTTGTCTATTTCGTGTCGAAACTTTAAAAGTTTCCGATTTGTGTTTCAATATCATCCTTATATAATAAAACACTTTAGTGTTCTAGAATATGAAGGTTCACCCGCAGCGGGTTAAACACTGATATAGAGATAATGTTTCTAGTCAAACTAGTTACATTATAACAGTTTCCAAATTTAGGTACGTACTCGAAGGTAGATCCTAAACTTTGCTATCTACGATTAAAACAGTGACTTTCGTCCTGTTTCCAATTCGCAGATTAATCTCAATTGAAGTCAGTATCCTGCTCAAAGCAGATTCTGAACATCATTATATTTATTTATGTTCCACACTAAGTATTTAAAATCCAATTTCAATACTAGTAGTGAACATAATTTTGACAAACATATTTAAAGTTAGAGCCTTGCCCTGTCTTTAATTCCTTCATGTCTGCCTTGTCTAAACGGCAGTCACGCTTTCGCGATCCCGTTTACCACAATTTAGGCAGACATTTTGGGATATGTCTTTTATCTTCCTAGAAGATTATAATGATTTTGCCTTTGCCCTTTTCAACATTCTAGTAGCCTTCGGCCAAGCATTGGCCTTCTAGAATATCGAAGTAAGGTGCGCCTTGCGCTACTTGCCTAATTGCAAAGTTTGACTTTATCTCCTTGAGAATAGTCATTAAACTCTCCAAGAGTTATTTATTGCAATTCAGTACTTCTAAAATCTAAGTGTAGATTTATGAAGATCCTTCAATTTCAATATCATATTTTAAGGATCCAACCCTTAGTTCTGACAAAGAAATTAAGGAGTCTACTGTGACAAGCTTAATGGATTAAGCACTAAAGTTATCATTACATAAATCTTCCAAAGATTATGCTCGACTATTTCCTTAACTCTGAGCTTAGGCATAATATGTTATTTTATCAAATAAAGTAACTTATTATATTTTCCAGGATTATCCTAAAATTTTATTCCCAATTTGAAAATTGAAGTCGTTTAATACATTTTCCAAGGATTATGTTTTAAACACCAATCTTTCATTTACATCTTGATTCTAATAGTCCAACTATTTAATCAACGATTTAGGTATTATTTATTATAATGATTACAATAGTCCAACTATTTAATCAACTATAATTTATTGGATTAAAATCAATTATATTGATTACTATAATCTAATTATAAAATCAACTATAAATGAATAGTTTGAATACAGTGCAACTGTTAATTAAAACAACGTTTTAAATATTAGTCCAACTAACATTTAAATTATAACGACGAATGATATTTGTTTGAGCGCGTATGGCAAGTAACTAAACGAATATTGGAAATTTAATACTTGCCTCCCACTATTTTTTGGCGAGCCTCTAACCCTCTGTCGAGTACTCGGGAAACCGTGTTTCCTAGTGGGCTAGGATCCCGTTAAATATCACACAATCTTGACTTTGGCCAACAAATTGTATGATATATAACTTGGTAGATCTCTAAGATCGATTGGATCCAATCCAATTCTTAGATCCGGTAGGGGGACGTCCAAGTCCGAAAGATATATTTTATACATGCCAATACATCCAATGTATTACCTAACCTTTTTCCTCTGAATCAACTAAGCCTCGGCTTTGGCACAACAAACTTAGTGATCCCAGTTAAGCGCGACCCATTGACCATGGAAAGCTTCGTAATCAATGTCGATGGACAAGAAGTGGTCTTGACTTTGGCCAACAAACCACAACTTGGACAAGACACCAATATGGAACAAAGCTCTCGTGATTCAAACACATCCTCGACGAAAAAAGGCCTTGACTTTCGCCAACAAGCCAATGCTTGTCTCGGATCTTGAGTGAGAATCACTCAATGGAAGGAAAGACGCTTAATATTTTACGAGGGTTTTTCGAGTGCAAATTGGCAACCAATTTATTATCTTTGTTAAGGTCTCATCATCATACACCCTTAAACATGCATTCTAAGCACATAATAAAGCGCATATGAATAAAATAATAATGATATGCGGATGGATACTTTACACATTGATCCTAGATCAAATCTCTCCATTTCTCTCTCTCGCTAGCGCATGTATTTGCTTCTACCCGTTACACTACACTTCTAAAGAAACCTCATTTACATTGAGGGGAATATGTGAGAAGAGAATACAAAGAATAAGGAGGTAATAAGGCTGGACTCGCAGGTCCAATTAATAAATCAAATTTATTACAACAATTTCTAAAATTGCCCCACCCATCTAATATCCATCTGATATACATTATTCATGCATCGCAACCACGTATTCACACAAGCATGTTATCAATCAATGATCATCCAATGTTCAAACAACGATTTGATTTTGCTCAAGTCAAACTCGTTTTGCGAATAAGTACTCAAAGTACGAATTCTAGAATTAAATTAAACTACATAATTAAATCCAATTCAATATGCATTTAATTCTAATTCGCTATTTAATTCCAAATTAAATAATACACTTTATTAATGAACCTTTACGACTTAAATTCCAAATTTAATCGCAACGGGTCTCAAAGCCCGATTAACGTCCAACGTCAATTTAATTAAAGTCCAATGGGCTTTTAATTGATTTCTTAAGGCTTGGACTTTTGGTCAACTCAGGTCAAACCAAATAACCAAAATCTAATCCGGGAATTACCCCATAAGCCTAGAAACCGATTTAGGCCCAATTAAACTTTAAAGGTCCATTAAGTCGCATTTGGGCTTTATGGAAGCGGTTTTGGGCCCAATTGGATCCAATCCATTTGGCCTAAACCTAACTTGGTACAACCAAGCCCAATAAGCCCAATAACAACATGACAAGCCCAAATCCAATTCAAGCCCAATTAATTAAATCATAAAGTCCAATTTCATAATCCAATTAATCCTAAAGTGTATAACATGATTAATTACCCAAATTAACATTTCTAAAACATCAATATACATAATTAATCATGCTCATAATCATCATCACATGTCCAACACATTTTGATTAAAATCAAACCCAACTACAGGCTTTAAGGTCTCGGCCAAGGAGGGGATTTTATGTCCGATTCGAATTCAATCCAATTAATTCCACAATCGACATTAAATCAATATCCCGAATGATTTCCAACACATCCAATGATCAAAAATCAAAATTTCCAAGACATATAAGGGCATTAAACTCACGACCAAGGTAAGTATTTTGGGGAAAATTGTTCCAAACTTATTTTCTTGAAATTGATCCAATCAATCTTCAATTCAACAACATTTAAGCATACTCAATCATCCAATTTCATAAAATCATGCTCAAATTCATTTTACCCAAATTTTAAGCCTTAAACTTTTCATGCTCAAACCTTGCTCTAGATGCCATTGTTGGTTTCTATTAAGGTCCCAAGATCAATAATAAGCATGAAAGCATGTGTGAATAACAATCGAGAAGTTGTAGAATACTTACATCGATCGGTTGAGCGATGCGGTGGGCAACAAAAATCAACTTTTCTGCCCTTGGACTGGTTCGGCAGTGAGCAGTCCATGGTCCTCTATTTTCTGTTTTGATCCAAGAATTTGAGCTCCAAGCTTCGTCAAACGATTCCCGGCTCATGGGTGAAGTTCCCTATCACCTTCGCATGTCTCTCGGAGTGCTAGCTCTTGTGATTTTTGCCACAAAAATCACACACTCAAGCTTCCATTTTCACGATTTTTGTTGAAGAAAAACAGTGAAGTATTTTGCCCACTATGGGCGTGAGTTGTAGAGAGAAAGAGAGAAGGAGAGATGAGTGATTAGTTGTTGAAAAAGTGTATATCATTTTTTATATATATTTTCCAAAAATAAAACAAACGATTTACCAAAATATTTGGCTTTCAAAAAATGAAATAAATTAAATCCAACAACCTTGAGTGTTCCACACTCTAACATCAACATCCATCACTATTCACATCCATTAAGTTGTCAAGTCACATCATTCAAGTTGTCAAGTCACATCACTCAAAGTGACAAGTGATTTGACGCTTGATGCGACTAATGATTTGACGTTTGATTTGACTTGCGTGCCGCACTCGAATTCGAAATGCGAATGTGCTCGCAAAAATCTCGGGCTCGGGTTCGCTAATTCCAAATTAACGAATTTTTCGTTGCGACGTAATTAAATCTAATTTAATTAATAATCATGCCAAGCATAATTACTTTTCACGTCGCTAACGAATTAATTATAAAATAACTCGTTTGCTCGAATTAAAATCTAATTTTAATTCCGCGTCGAAATCCAATTTCGTTTAATATATCGAATATATTAATTTACCAATTAATCCAAATTAATCGTAATCTCTCTTTTAATGATATTTTATCCTAGATAAAATATCTCTGAAATTAATCCTAGATTAATTTTCTCTCTCTTCTAATTAATCCCAAATTAATTAAAGTGCGAGTCATACGTCATCGGTGAATCTTTGGGAAGCGACCCATGAGATCCCCGGATATGTTGGCAATAAATTCGGTTGTCGGACTATCCGAACACGTAAGTACCTCGTACTACGTTTATACAGATTTACAAGACAAAGTTGGCATCTAGCAAAGTGCCATGCCTACCCATTGCGTATTTCTGTCCAGTATCGGATGATCACGTGCTAGGCCTAGGGCTAGAATTGTGTCTGCCCGGTACGAAGCACATGTCGGATGTCTGGTGACTAGTCTCTATAATCAGATAAACCGGACCTTGTCATTTTATCCCGATAGCTGCAGCATTTAAGAGAATCAGTCCCGTATCCTACGTGACCATCATCTCCACTATGACTGGAGTGATACTTCCGTCTTGACATCACACCCAACACACTATGATTCTCAATATACCCAGCATTAGAACCTGTTAAAGACCTGGACGACCACAACCAAAGTATATTGATTGTCGCAAGTATTAGCGGTGCAAGTCTCAGGTTAAGACCAAATACACCTACCCTGATTTCGGACTTCCAAAGACACATAGTCATACTACCAATGGAATTCCGAGGGGGTCTATCCAGAGCGAAGCTGTTTCCCAAACCATCGGTGAAACACAACCTCCTATTACACTTGCATGAGTATCCAATACCCAAATATATGATAACTATATCGTTATGCCCTGACAATGCGCACAAGTGCAATACTAGTCTTTTACGTATTTATCGATGTCCAATCTCGATAATACTCTGACTAGAGATATTTAATGATTTATCCTTCGTGGGCTGATACTGTCTCATATCATTCTCAATCCAGGAACAAATCATAAGGACCTCTCATCATTTATACATCTAGGTGATCTAATCACAAATGATAAGAGTGCAATCTCTTTTTTCACATAGTTAATTTGTACAACAACACCATGATCTGTACAAATAGTGACGCTATGGGTCATAATTGTCCAACAATTTTACCACTTCGTCTTCCTCAAATCAAGAACTCAAATGCTCTTTGCAACTTTGAGCTTTCTCAACAACTTCATCCCTCCAATCTTCATCTTAAACATACAAATAGGTGCTCTTGGATCTCCCCATTTACTTCATTTACATTGAGTATGTTTCTTCATTAACAACTGATGCATAATGAACATGACGAATGTATGCCTTGTTTGATAACAAGCTATGGTTTTTTTTTTATGGATTTATCTGTGGTTTTGGGTTTAGATTGTCGTTGTATTGGTCTATTTTTGGATTTTTAATGTTACTGAATGAGTGTGTGTGTGAGAATTTATGAAAAAAATATATATAAATATTTGCTTGATCTAGAACTTACAATGAGAGGCCTTTGTATAGGCATTAAACAACTACCATATTAAATACACTACTATCATATTAAATACAAAACAACACAACTAACTACAAACTATATAACTAATTCCAACACCTAACTAATTCCAACAACTAATTTCAACACTCCCCCTCAATGAGGAGCATACATGTTATATGCACCAAGCTTGTTACAGATGAAATCAATACGAGGACCGTCAAGAGACTTAGTAAAGACATTTGCTAATTGACCATCTGAGTTGACAAAGCTAGTAGCAATATATCCTGATAAAATTTTCTCTCTGATAAAGTGACAATCCACTTCTAAATGTTTGGTTCTCTCATGAAACACATGATTGGAGGCGATATGTAATGTTGCCTGGTTGTCACAGATTAGTTTCATTTTTGCTCCTCCTCCAAACTTTAATTCTTACAGTAACTGTTTCGACCATATCAGCTCGCATGTTACTAAGGCTATAGCTCTATATTCTGCCTCTGCACTAGACCTGGCAACATCAACATGCCTTTTACTCTTCCAGGATATGAGATTACTTCCAATCAGAACACAATAACCTAGAGTAGAGAGTCTATCTGACGGAGAACCTGCCTAATCTGTATCAGAATAACCAATAACCTGAGTATGTCTCTTATCTTCATATAGTAGACCTTGGTCTGGTGTTCTTTTAACATATCTAAGAATATGTATAAGAGCATCCCAATGACTATGGCAAGGGGTTTGTAGAAACTGACTAAGCACACTTACAACAAAAAAAAAATTTGGTCATGTGATGGTAAGATAGTTTAGCTTCCCAACTAATCTTCTGTATTATCTAGGATCATCCAGTGGTTCTCCGATTAGCTTCCTATACTCTTCGAGATTCTCCAACGGCTTCCACTCTTTTGGTAGGAGTTTAACATTGAGATCTATAGGTGTGTCCACCGGCCTGCAATCTAACATACCAGTCTCCTGAAGAATATCCAATGCATACTTCCTTTGGGAAATAGTTATCCGAGAGTTAGATTGTGCTACCTTTATACCAAGAAAGTACTTGAGTCGTCCCAAATCCTTAGTCTGAAAATGATTAAATAGGTGTGTTTTCCATACCTATTACGTATATGCATTTTCCATTGGAATGGCGGTAGAAAATCGAGTGATCAGTTTCACTACGAGTCATACCAAAATCTATAATTACTACACTGAACCTCTCAAACCAAGCACGAAGATACTGTTTTAAACCATAAAAAGAACAACGAAGTTGACATACCAAACCATACTCCCCTGAGCAACAAAACCAGGTGGTTGCTCCATATAAACATCCTTTTGAAGATCACCATGGAGAAATGCATTCTTGATGTCTAACTGATAAAGAGGCCAATGACGCATAGCCGCAAATGGAGAGAAATAATCGGACAGAGGCAATTTTGGACACAAGAGAAAAAATGTCACCATAGTCCAGACTAAATATTTGTGTATAACCATTGGCAACCAGACGAGCCTTAAGATGATCAATATTCCCATCATGACCAGCCTTCATTGTATAAACCCAACGAAAGCCAGCTACAGACTTTTCGGACGGTAAAGGAACCAAATCCCATGTGCCACTAGAGTGTTAGTGTTCCCAGAACATGCCAAGGATCTAATAAGCATGAAAACATGTTCATAAATTCAATATAAGTTGCGGAATTACTTACATTGAGCAGATTTGAGCTTTTAAAATTTTGAGAATAGATCTACAAGATCCAAGCTTTGAGTGATGATTCCAACTCTTGAAGTGGTTTCCCTATCACCTTAGTTGATTTCTCCAAGTGCTACCTTTGTTGATTTTGCAACAAAATCAAAGAGTAGAGAGGAAAAAGGTCACGCCCCTTTGAGAGTGTTCTAGGGTTTAATTTTGTTCAAAATTTGTATTTGTGTGATGCCTACACAAGTGAAGAGAGAGAGAAGGGTTTTAGGTAAAACCAATTTACCCTTTTACCTAAACAAGGTAGTTGGGTAAATGGTTTCACCAAAACCATTCCAAGGTAGTTGGATGGTGGTGGATTGGCATAAATGCCAACTACCCTCCCAACTACCACATGTGAAGTGGGTCCCACATTTGAATTCAAAATTCAAATGTCTCTACGAACATTTTCCGCGGCTCAGTTCTGTTTAATCCGATTAAACGAACTTTCGTCGCTAAATAATTAAATCTAATTTAATTAAATAACGATGCCTCGCAAATATATTACGAATGTCGTCTACGAATTAATTCTAAATTAATTCGCTCGTTCGCATTAAAGTCCAACTTTTATTTCGTAATGAAATTCAATTCATATTAATATATCTGATATATTAATTTTAGCCCATACGAATAAATTAAATAGAAAAATCAAATTTAACTATTAAATTTATTTTACCGATTAATTCCAAATTAATCGTGTTCTCTCTCTTCCGAACACATTTAATCCCAGATTAAATAATACCTCAATTAATCCCAGATTAATTTTCTCTCTTTTAATTAATCACAGATTAATAATCTCTCTTAATTAATCCCATATTAATTCTAATTAAATCAACTGTCATCGGTGAATCTTTGGGAAGCGACCCAAGAGATCCCTGGATATGTTGGTAGTAAATACGGTCATCGGATTATCCAAATACATGCGTACCTCGTACCACGTGCTTACCAATTTACAAGACATGGTTGGCTTCTAGCAAAGCACCGTGCCTACCCAATTCTCCAGAAATATTCTTACTGGAATATATAATCTAGTCAGGCGTAGTATACGTAGTATTGCGTATTGCGATCCAGTATCGAATGTCACGTGCTAGGCCTGGGGCTGGAATCGTGTATGCCCCGTACGGAGCACATGTCGGATGTCTGGTAACTAGTCTCTATAATCAGATATACATGACCTAGTCATAATATCCCGATGACTGCAGTACTTAAGAGCACTAGTACCGTATCATACGTGACATCATCTCCACTATGACTGGAGTGATACTTCCGTCTTGACATCACACCCAATACACTACGATTCTCAATGTACCCAGCAGCGGCGTACACAGAACCGGTTAAAGCCCTGGACGACCAAAACTAAAGCACATCGATAGTCGCAAGTATTAGCGATGCAAGTCTCAGGTTAAGACCAAATACACCTACCCTGATTTCGAACTTCCATAGACACATAGTCATACTACCAATGGAATTCCGAGGGGTCTATCCAAAGCGAAGCTGTTTTCCGTACCATCGGTAAAACACAACCTCCTATTACACTTGCATGAGTATCCTATACCCAAATATATGAGAACTATGCCGTTATGATCTCACATAACGCGCACAAGTGTAATACTAGTCTATTCCGCATTATCGATGTCCAATCTCGATAATACTACGACTAGGGATATTTAATGATTAATCCTTCAAGGAATGATACTGTCTCATATCATCTCAATCCAGGAACTAATCATAGGGACCTCCTATCATTTATACATCTAGGTGATCTAATCACAAATGATTAGAGTGCAATCTCCTTATCACATAGTTAATTTTTACAACAAGACCATGATCTGTACAAATAGTGACGCTATGGGTCATAACTGTCCAACAATCTCCCACTTGGCCTATAGCCAGTCACTCGAGTGTCTTACACCCGAACTATGTATGGTTCACTCAAAATGCTGAGGAAAGACTTTCGTCAGCAGATTTGTATGATTATCGTCTGATGGAATTTATTCAATCATCACATCGCCACGATGTATGATCTGAATGAATCAGATGAATAGTCGAAGTATATATCTGGATCGTTGATGAGACCATTAATTCTTTAGCTTGTGCTGACGCCTAGCTCAGCTGCTAACAGAACTATATCTAATCTAATTAGATTTAGTCGTCGATCCAAATGGCTTCTATTGCTGCCTCAGCAGCAGCAATAACCCACATTTGTTGTTTATTCGGTAACAGCCTCTTGCTTGGAAGATTTCCATCTCACTGTTCCGTTATTCAAACTATATAGTACCGTTGTCTTTATCAGTTAGGAAACTTACAGCAGTGATCCCAGTCACTTCAAGTTCTGCTTCTCCATAGTTTAAGATATCATCCTTAGTTCTCTAAGATACTAATGGATGTTCTTAATATCAATCCAGTGACTATCACTTGGATTGACCTGTTTGTGAATCCATATGCTCAAAGCATATGAGACACCAGGTCGCATACATTTTTTAATGTACGAGTTCTCGCAGAGTGTCCACAACCTTTAGATCTAACTCAGTAGATCTTTATTCCTAGAATAAAGGTTGTTTCTCCAAAGAATCCTACGGAGAATTTTTCATGAAAGCCAAGCTTTCACCAATTATCTTATGGGAATATCATTTCCAAGAAATGATATATCATCATCATTAATTAGGACATCATTGTAAGTGCGCTCCCACTAACCTCTTTATATACACAAGAATCATATTCGTTTCGAATCTAATCGTACACCATTATGATTACATCAAAACGATAGTTCCAAGAACCCAATGCTGACTTCAATCCATACATGGATCGAATAACCTGCAAACCTTGTTTGCTAGTTTTGGTACGACAAAACCATCAGGATGTTATAAACATACTCCGAAGAGGTTTCCGTTTAAGGAAAGCGATTTTGACATTCAGCTGCCATATTTCATAAATGAAACATGCAGAATCAGTAAGCATTATCCAGATGGATTTATCGATGGCAACAGGTAAAAGGTTTCGTTTTAATCGGCACAATGTTGATAACGATACCTTTTCGCTACAAGCCTAGCTTAGTACGTTGGTATGTTGCCATCCATGTATGTCTTCCTTGAAGACATATATAGTACCAATAAGCACAATGCCTTGCGGTACAAAAATTAGTGTCCAAACATAGTTGATATACATGGAATCCATTTTGGACTCATGACACTTTGCCATAATAGGGAGTCGATACCTTGTATCACTTCCTCACACGTAGTCAGTTTGTATTCCTCAATAAGATTGACATATTTATGAGGTGAGATCAGAAACCCATACCCCAGGTTGTTTTCTGACTCTTTCCGACATACGCGGTTCTTGTGTATTCGAAGATTACTGGCACAGTTTCATCCTTAATGAACTGTTTATGTTCCATTAAGGACTTGGTGCCTTGAACAGTATAACTCTGATTTTCATCGAGTTTTACTATCCTCCCACTTACCACTGCATATCGGTATTCCTCTTAGGAAAACCGCATGGTTAGCAACAATTACATTGTTCTCAAGTGAGTTGTATAAGTACTATACTTTGGTTTACCTAGGATAACCTACAATTGGCACTTATCCAATTTGGGTTATAGTTTGGTATCATCCAAACATATGCCCAGCATCCCAAATCTTCAGGAGTGAGAAAACCTAGTTTTTTCCTGTTCATATCTAATATGAAATCTGTCAAAACAGATTTTCATGGAACCTTATTCAAAATAAGTATTGCGCTGTTAAATGCTTATCCTTTGAAGGAAAATGGTAGCTCAGAACGACTCATGATTAACCTTATCATGTCAAACAAAATTTGGTTTCTCCGTTCGGACAAACCGTCAAACTGACGGGTTCCGGGAGGAGTCCTCATTGAAAGAATACTATACTCTTTCAAGTATATGAGAAACTTACTGCTTAAGTATTTTCATCATGGTCAAACCGTGATGTTTTAATACTTTAGCCGATCTGTTCGTCTATTTCGTGTCGAAACTCTAAAAGTTTCCGATTTGTGTTCTTCAAAAGAAACACAACCACAACGTGATGCCACATCCGTGAAGGTCACGAAATATTCATATCCACCTCTAGCCTAGCTAGACATGGGCCCACTTACGTCACTATGAACAAGGGCTAATAGATCAGTGGCACTTACACTTTTGCCAAGTAAAATGTATTTTAGGTCCTTTACCTAATAAACTAGATTCGTAGACATCATTTGAATGGAATCAAATCCGTCCTAGTATCCACTCTTCAAAAGTGTGGATATACGAATCTTGTTTAATGTGTCTCAAACAACACTGCCACAAATAAGTCTTATCTGATCAAATCAGTTTGAGCTATTTGTTCGTCATATTATATGTTTGAGATTTATTTATATTCAAAATATAATTACTATTATTTACATCTAATGTGTTTATCTCAATATCATCTTTATAAAATAAAACACTTTAGTGTTCTAGAATATAAAGGTATACTCGCAACGAGTTATACTCGATATAGAGATAATGTTTCTAGTCAAACTAGTTACATTATAACAGTTTCCTAATTTAAGAACACACCCGAAGGGTAGTTCCTAAACTTAGGTATCTACGGTAAAACAGCGACTTTCGTCCCGTTTCCGATTCGCAGATCGATCTCATCTGAAGTCAGTACCCTGCTTACAAGCAGATGCTGCAAATCAGTACATATTTTATGTACCGCATTTAGTATCTAAAATCCAATTTTAATACTATTAGTGAACAAATTTATAACAAACATATTTGAAGTCAGAACCTTGCCATGTCTTCTATTCCTTCATGTCTTCTTTGTCCATACGGCAGTCACGCTTCAATGACCCTATATGCCACAATTTAGGCAGACATCTTGGGATATGTCCTTTATCTTCCTAGAAGATTATAATGATTTTGCCTTTGCCCTTTTCATATTCAGAAGTCTTTGGCCAAGCCTTGGCCTTCTAGAATATCGAAGTAAGGTGTGGCTTGCGCTTCTTGGTTTATTGCAAATTTTGACTTTAGTCTCCTTGAGAATAGTCATTAACTCTCCAAGAGTTGTTTATTGTAATTTAATACTTCTAAGATCTAAGAATAGATCTATGAAGATCCTTCAATTTCATTATCATACTTTAAGGATCTAATCCTTACTTCTGATTAAGAAATTAAGGAGTCATTATGGCAAACATAATGGATTAAGCATTAAAGTTATCATCACATGAATCTTCCAAAGATCATGCTCTACCATTTGCTTAACTTCAGGCTTAGGCCTAAGATGTTATTTTATCAAATAAAGTAACTTCTTAGTTTCAGGACTATCTTGAAATTTATTCCCAATTTGAAAATTAAAGTCGTTTAAATATATTTTCCCTAGGATAATGTTTTAAACACTAATCTTTCAATTTAATCTTGATTCTAATAGTCCAACTATTTAATCAATGATTTCAGGTACAATCTAATGTAATGATTACTATAGTCTAACTACATAACTTATTACAATTTTATTGGTTAAAATCATATATATATTGATTACCATAATCCAATTATATAATCATTATAAATGATCGGTAAAATCCAAATATATTGATTACTATAATCCAATTATATAATCAACTATAAATGAGGGGTAAAATTCAAATATATTGATTACTATAATCCAATTATATAATCAACTATAAATGAAATAGTTTGAATACAGTCCAACTGTTTAATTAAAACAACAATAAATATTAGTCCAACTAATATATAATGTATTTGACGTATTATATTTAATTGAGCGCGTATGGCAAGTAACAAAACGAATATTGCAAATCTAATACTTGCCTCCCACTATTTTTCGGCGAGTCTCTAACCCTCTGTGGAGTACTCGGGAAACCTAGTTTCCTAGTGGGCTAGGATCCCGTTAAATAACACACAACCTTGACTTTGGCCAACAAACTGTATGATATTTAACTTGGTAGATCTCTAAGATCAATTGGATCTTATCCAATTCCTAGATCTGGTAGGTGGACATCCAAGTCGGAAACATATATCTTATATATGCAAATATATCAAATATATTACCTAACCTTTTCCTCTGAATCAACTAAGCCTTGGCTTTGGCACAACAAACTTAATGATCCCAGTTAAGCGGAACCTATTGACATGGAAAGCTTCGTAATCAATGTCGATGGACAAGAAGTGATCTTGACTTTGGCCAACAAATCACGACTTGGACAAGACACCGATATGGAACAAAACTCTCATGATTCAAACTTATCCGCAATTGACAAAGGTCTTGACTTTGGCCAACAAACCAATGCCAACTTTGGATCTTGAGTAAGAATCACTCAACGGAAGGAAAAACGCTTAATATGTTTTTGAGGGTTTTTCGTGTGCAAATTGGCAACCAATTTATTATCTTTGATTAGGTCTCATCATCATACACCCTTAAACATGCATTCTAAATACATAATAAAGTGCCTATAAATAAATAAATTAATAATGATATGCGGATGGATATCTCACAAATTGTTCCTAGAACAAATCACTCCATTTCCTCTCCTCGGCTAGAACTATTCTAACTTCTACCCAATTACAAAAATACAATAAAGAAACCTCATTTACATTGAGGGGAATAGGTGAGAAGAGAAATACAATGAGAAAAGAGATATAAGGCTAGACACGCAGGTCCAATTTAAATAAATTCTAAATTTATTACAATTTCCAAAATTTCCCTCGCCCTTCTAATATCCATCTGATATACATTATTCATACAACACATTCATGTAATCATACAAATCATGTTATTCAATCAATCTAATCCAATTAATTAATCTTTGAATTAATGATCATTCAATGTTCAAACTACGATTTGATTTGCGCCAGTCAAACTCGTTTAAAAATAAATACTCAAAGTAAGTATTCTTGAATTATATCGAACTACAACTTTAAATCCAATTTATTTGTATTCAATACAAATTCCAAATTTAATTCCAAATTAAATATATACACTTACTTATAAGCCTTAGAGACTTGGATTCCAAATCCAATCTTAATGGGTCTCAAAGGACCAATACATCCAATGTCATTTCAATTAAAGTCCAATGGGCTTTTAATTGATTCTTAAGGCATGGGCTTTGTCCATAATGGATCAAACCCAAAATGCCAAGGCCCAAAAGGAATCACCCTATTGCCAACAAATCAATTTAGGCCCATTAGGCCCAATTAAATTCTTTAAAGGGCCAAGTGATGTATTTGGACTTTATGGAATTGGTTTTGGGCCCAATTGGATCCAATCCAAAAGTCCAAAACCAAACTTAGTCAAACCAAGCCCATTAAGCCCAAATACACACTTTTAGCCCAATTCTTAATTAAAGGCTTATTAACATAATTATAATATTCCAAATATCACAATTACTTTAATTAAAGTGTATTAGCCATGATTAATTAATTAAACTCAATATTTCCAAAATACCAATTAACTTAATTAATCATGTTTAATCCAATAATTCATGCTCAACACAAATTGAAGCCAAAAATCATTATTTCATGCTCAACACAAATTGAATCCAAAATTCATCATTTCATGCTCAACATGCTCTTTGATTTTAACATAAACATTATTGACTTTGATTCTAATCCAATCAAACCAACAGTCAACATTTAAACATGCATTAAAACACATTATTTCATGTTACAAAAAATCAAAAACTGCAGTCCACAGCACTAGGAGGATTCAGCCAAGCTAAGAAAAAAATAATTTTTGATTCTTTTGATTTGTTTCAAATCTAATCATGCATAACTCTAAGTTATCATATTCTAAGCATGCTCAAAGCATCAATTTAAAAGAATCATGTTCAAAAAATAAAAGCCCCAAATTTTAGGTTCATGAACCCTAGAAATTTCAATTAAGTCCACCCGACCATAAAGGCGATGTTATCATTTGTTCATAAACCAGCCATATAGGCGGTAATTATCTGTCACCTAAAAACCGACCATATAAGCGTGTCACATAATGTCAAATAAATAAAACCAGCCATATAGGCGGTAATTATCTGTCACCTAAAAACCGACCATATAAGCGGTGTCACATAATGTCAAATAAATAAAACCAGCCATTAAGGCGGTATAACATTTAGTTTAAATTATAATTTCAATATTGCAATTAAGGGAGATTAATCTAAACTAAAATAATAAAAGATTCACCATTCCCCTGTGGAAATTGAACAACTAAACATAAAATAAAATAAAATAAACTATTACTATTACTGAAAATAAAAATACATAATTGAAATACAAACAAGATGCAATCCGTAAATTCCTTACAAAACTCTAAGGAAAGCATGAATGTTACAAATGAAATTGATGGCAATTTATAGACAAAGAAAAGGCATCCACCGATTTATCCACCAATTTCTCCACGAAACACTCCGCCAAACATTTCATAAATCCTCCACTAAACACTCCACTAAACATGCCACAAAACACTCCACAAAATACTCCAACAAACAAGTAAACATGTTTAGTGGATATTTGACAATTGTAATCTCGTGAGGGCTTACAGTGACGATACCCACAAATGCTAATCTAATGCACACAAAAGTAAAAAGACAAGAGAAAAGAGAATAAACAAGCTAGTGACTAAACAAGTGAAACTTCTTATCCAAATTAGTAGTTGTTTTCTTTCTATCTAAATTACCAAATAAATGAATTCTCCAATTATTTTTACCATTATCTATACTCACAACTAATAAGGTATTAATCAAGTCATTGTGCCCACAATATTTTTAAGTGTAGTTAAAAGAGAGTATTATTTTTGTCTTAAAGTTATATTAGAATTAACACCTTTTTAGGAATGGAATTTATTTTCTTTTTTCTTTTTTTTTTTTGCATAAAAATCGAAAGCAACATCTTCAATCCATGTAATGAGCTTTGAGCCAGTGACTCCCAAACCAGTTGGCTTTAAGACACTACGTGTTAAGACACCCCTACTGATTTTGCTCGGATTTCAGACGTTTCTTTTTATTTTTATAACATCTTTGATCCTTGTAGTGAGCTTTGGGCCAATGACCCTGGAGCCAGTTGGCTTTATGGTACTAGGTGTTAAAATACCCATATAGACTTGAAGACTCGGATCTCATATGTTTTTTTTTTATATATATACATAATTTATTTATTTTTTGCTTTTCATTCCTTTTTAGATGTTTCCTCCAATTAAACTAGAGTACTGAATATTACAAACTTCAAGTAGTATAAAAATATTGATCCCACGATGACTTAATTCCTATTGTTATTATTAATTATTGATGTTATTTATTTACAGGTATATAATTAAGGGAGAAGAGAATGATTGTTTGATTGGTTGGTTGAATGTGGATTTATTAAATAAAATAAAGAAAGACAGAAAAGAAAATACTAAGGAAAATAAACAAAATACATAAATATCTTGGGTTGTGATTCCACACAATATTATTATAAAGATGAATGATTTTCTTATATATGTGTTATCATTCAGTTTGCTAACCTGGAACATGAAGATATGAAAAAGCCTTTGTTGATGGTCAGATGCAAACACCCAAATAACCCAATTAATCATATGTTTATGTTAACCAATTTAACTGAATTCATTAAGTCCAAGTTCCAATAGTGGCTACCCTCCCCGACAGGTATATGTCTATCCTGTAAGGAAATCTATTAAAGGGTTATCTATCCTCAAGGAAGATCGTGGGCTATTGAATCTAAGGCTGAAACCTAAAATCCCTTAAGTTCATTTTAAGTTTATTACATCAATCTTATTGGTGATCAGGCAACAAGAAGCATTAAGCTAAAGGTTCAATAAACAAACTGAAGAATTACCTATATATAATTAAATCAATTATTAAGCATGTGAATATTATATTTCATCACTTTCCTATAATAAAAATAAAATATTGGGGGTTAGAGGATCCACTTTTACTATTTCTAATTTCGAAATATCCCTTATTATAATATAGAAATTATCAGTGATATTACCAACCGACCATATAGGCGATATCCTGATTAAGTCAGATTTTCAATTAAGTCGAACCGACCATAACGGTAGTGTTATCATTTGTCCATAAACCAGCAATATACGTAGTAATTATTTGTCACCTAAAGATCGACCATATAGGCGGTGTCACATTATGTCAAATAAATTAAACCAGCCATTAAGGCAGTATAACCATTAGTTTAAATTATAATTTCAATATTATAATTAAAGGAGATTAATCTAAACTAAAATAATGAAAGCTTCAACATTCCCCCAGCAGAAATTAAACTACTAAACATAAAACAAAAGAAAATAAACTATTACTATTACTTTAAATAAAAATACATAATTGAAATACAAACAAGATGCAATCCTTAAATTCCTAAGTAAAACATGAATGTTAAAAATTAAATAGATGGCAATTTATAGACAAAGAAAAGGCTTCTACCAATTTCTCCACCAATTTCTCCACAAAACACTCCGCCAAACTTTCCACAAAATCTTCCACAACCATGCCACAAAACACTCCACAAAACATACCAAAAACACTCCACCAAACAAGCAAGCATGTTTGGTGGAAGTTTGAAAATTACAAATTGTCATTTTCCAATTTTTTTTTTATAATGACTTTAGTAATTACAAAAAACACACTGAATTATTCGTTAATTTCGGTCATGCAAACTTCAAATTCGAAAATAGTTAAAACATCAAAGTTGTAGAACTTTGAGTATCCTTTAATATTAAACTTAAATCAGCTCAATCAGATATCGTATGAAAATGTTATGACTAAAATACTAAACTTGCACAAAACTAGAATTTAGGCTTGCGATTCGTGACATGTAAAGTAAATTTTCATTTTTACCATTTTTGTTGCTCCGGATTTCATCGTTTTAGCCCTGAGTTGATTCCATTAAGTCTTGATATCTTATTTATCTGTAAAATAAATAAAAATACTTCAAAATATTCATAAAACTTGAGAAACTATACAAAAAATTAGGTAAAAGGGGCGGTAAAATGTGATATATTTTTTGATCATCAGAGGACTATAGAATGAAACGGGAAGAACCTTCGGAGGGAGTGTAATGGGCGGTGTATATGGAGAGAAAAATGAGGATGACTCAAAGAAGGTGACGTCAACATAAATGATGTAACAGTCAATAATTGGAGAATAACGATACCCTTTTCGAAGTCGAGAGTAACGCAAGAAGATACATTTGATAGACTTAGCACCAAGTTTATCCCGAACTGGTGTCAGGTTATGGACAAAGCAAACACAACCGAATATGTGAATAGGTAAATGATGGAGAGGTTGAGTGGGAAATATAATGGAGTGGGGAAGTTGATTTTGTAAAACAGAATTACCAATGTGGGCAACAAAAGCAAATGATGGTTGCTGAGAGGCCTGATACTAAATGAAAGCAGCATAATCTGGGCAAGATAAGGTAACCTTTTGAGATGAGTGCTCAGAAGAAATTGGAGAGTAGTGACGTCAACTTGAGCAACTTTGGCAGTAGAGGGATGATGAGGTTTTCCATGAACCTGATAGCAACGCTCTCGGGTGTGACCAACCTTCTGATAGTAGCTATATTTGGGACGTACTTCTTGGTGAATATGGGATCTATAATTGCTCGTGGAACTGCCTTGTGCTGCAAAGATAGAAGCCTCTGCGGAGTGGGACTCATAGTCAATGATGGAAGTGGAGGAGACTCGAAGAAGTCGAGCAAAAACATTTTCAAGCGAATGGATAGTAGTACTGGCCAAAATCTGATCACGAACGGGCTGAAGCTCAGATCGGATCCCAATCAAAGTTAACACGATAAAGAATTGTAAAGCTAGAATTGAATTCCTCTCTCAATGATTCAATCCGACCAATATACTCAAATATATTCAGATCACGCTGATTCAAGTGAAACATATTGGACACAACATTATAAAATCTATGTATATCATTAGTATAAAAAGCGGTAGCCTTACTTCATAACTTGTGGCAAGTCTTATAGGGTTGAAACATGACAAAAAGTTTAAAATCAATAGACTGTCGTAAGAGATTACATAATTGGGCATCAAACTTCCTCCAAGACTAGCACTCGGCCTCAGGTATAAAATCCTTACTAAAGGTTAAATGATCTTCACACCCTTGCCCCATAAACCATAATTCAACCGAAGCCGACTAAGAAACATAATTTACAGAACCAAGTAACTTATCAGTTGAAATAATAGGATGACCGGAAAAATTTGGGATGAAGGAACCTGATTTAGGCAAAATCGGAGCTCAGAGGTGAGTTTCGTCTTTTGACAGGCGATCCATAAATAATATCACAGAAAATAATGAGTAGATCGGTGCTCGACGAAGGTAGATCAGTGACCTCTGAGGGTAGTGGTGGTGGTGGTTTTTGGAAAAAAAGTGTGGAAGTGGTGGTTGATCGGTGCTTAAACACACGCGTATAACACAGCGCACGTACGTTCAAGTAGTATAAAAAGTATCGATCCCACGAGGACTTAATACCTAACCTATTAATTTTTTATGAGGCCCAATGATACTAGTATCTAACAGATTGATTGTTTGTAAATTGAAATGGTGACTTACAATTAACTTAAAAGTAAATAAAAAAGCGTGAAAGTAGATTATGAAAATTCAATTTTATAAAACTATCCAGGGTTGTGTTTATTCCAATATTATTTAAAAGATGAAGTGGTTATCTATAGTTGGGTAATATATTGATTTACTACCTAGAACACTAAATTATGTAAGAGCCTCTTCCGATGGTCAATTACAAATCCCAAGTATCCCAATTGAGCCTAATGTCTATGTCAACCACATACCTAGAGTCATTAAGATTAAGTTCCAATTATGGCTACCCCGCCCGACAGGTATATTCCTTCCTGTAAGGAAATCTATTAAAGGGTTATCTATTTTCAAGGAAGATCGTTTGGCTATTGAGTCTAAGGTCTTAAACTAAAATCCCTATGTCTAGTTCATTTTAAGTTTACCTAATCAATTTTATTAGTGGCCAGTTAATAAAAAGCATTAAGATTAAGACTCAATAAATAAATCTTTATATTACCCAAACTATAATCTAACCCTATAAACCAGTGATATTGAAATTCATCACAACCCCAGATAACAGACTTAGCTACGACATATTCTAGGCTAGTAAAAAAGCTTAATAAAATAAGACTAAAGTAAATGCTGAAAAATTAAATAAAGTAAATGTTGGAAATTAAAAGTCAATAAATGAAATGCTTGGTGTTAGAGCATCCACTTTTAATATTCAAAATAGAAATCTCTCTTATTCTCAATGTTTTACCGATTAATTAACCAGACTATAAGGCGGTAATTTCATTTGTCCAAAATCCAACCGACCATATAGGTGTAATAAAATCATATAACCATTTCATATAGGCGGTCAACAAGGTTAGCCATAAACGCCATATAAGTTTTGGTTTCTTAATATTTCCCAAGGAAAGATAATAGGTGAAAGAGATAGGTTATATGGGTGTAGGCAATATGAGGTGGCAATAATAGTTGCAATGAAGATTATATTGAATACAACAAAGAATATTATATAAACATGAAGTATGGCGGAATCATACTTACAATGCTTGTGATGAAGAAAATCAAGCCAAGATGGAAGCTCCAAGGTGGATGATTTTCGGCCAAGGTGAGAAGATGTGGAAAGCTCCAAGCTTTGAGTATTCCAAGCTCTATGATGGTTTCCCTATCACCTCTTTTGATCCCTTGAAAGGTGCTAGCCTTGCATGTGAGGAGATGTTCCAAACAATCACACTTTCTTCAAGCTTTTGGCAACCAAAATGAAGAAGATGAAGACCAAAAACTGCATGCAGTTTTCGGCCAAGTGAGAGAGAGAAGAGAGATTTCTTTTGTTCTAATTGATTTTTGATACCAAAAATCAATTTATATTTATGCCATAATATTTATTAAATAATAATAAATCTATGACACAAGCCATGCAAAGGCTTAGAGTGTCAAACACTCAAATTCCATGCATAACATTAGAGTGTATTATACACTATCACCATGCAATGCATTATCAATAAAATAATACATATAATGACATGTGTCAAGTGGGCCCCACACGTTTCCAAATGAAAGTGGGCCCACGTCACTCACGCGTTCGGGTTCGATATTTCCGAAATACCGAACTTGCGTCGCGACGTTAATTAAATCGAATTTAAATAAATAATCGCGCCTAGCGAAATTATTATTTACGTCGCTAACGAATTAATTCTAAATTAACTCGTATGCCCGAATTAAAATCTAATTTTAATTTCGCGTCGAAATCGAATTTCAATTATTATATCGAATATAATAATTTTACTGATTAATTCCAAATAATCGTTCTCTCTCTCTAAATAAGGCACTTTATCCGAGATAAAGTTTCTCCGCAATTAATCCAAGATTAATTAAGTTCGAATCAAATATCATAGGTGAATCTTCAGGAAGCGACCCAAGAGATCTCCGGATATGTTGGCAGTAAATACGGTCGTCGGATAATCCGAACACGCACGTACCTCGTACTACGTTCTTACCGATTCACAAGACAAGGTTGGCTTCTAGCAAAGCGCCATGCCTACCCAATTCTCCAGAAATATTCTTATAGGAATATAAGATCTATATCAAGCGTAGTATACCGTAGTATTGCGTACATCGATCCAGTATCGGATGATCACATGCTAGGCCTAGGGCTGGAGATGTGTCTGCCCCGTACGAAACATATATCGGACATCAAGCAACTAGTCTCTTTAAATCGGACAATCCTGACCTGTCATATTGTCCCGACGGTTGCAACCTTTTATAGAGTACTAGTTCTGTGTCCTGCGTGATCATCACCTCCATATGTCTGAAGCGATACTTCCATCTTGACATCACATCCAGTACACTACGATTCTCGATAAACCCAGAAGAGGTGTACACAGAACCGGTTAAGGTCCCCAACCACCAAAACCAAAGTTTACCGATTGTCGCAAGTACTAGCGATGTAAGTCTCAGGTTAAGACCATATACACCTACCCTGATGCGGCCTCCCATAGACACCTAGACATACTACCAATGGGATTCCGCGGGGTCTATCCAGAGCGAAGCTGTTTTCCGTACCATCGGTAAAACACAACCTCCTATCGCACTTGCATAAGTATCCAATACTTAAATATATGAGAACTATGCCGTTGTGCCCTCACAACGTGCACAAGCGCAATACTAGCCTATTCCGCATTATCGATGTCCAGTCTCGATAATACTACGGCTAGGGATATTTAATGATTAAACCTTTATGGATTGATACTGTCTCATATCATCTCAATCCAGTACTAATCATATGGACTTTCGCCATTTATATATCAAAGTAAATAATATTACAAAATGCAAAAGGCAATTTCATTATACATAGTTAATTTTGTACAATAATACAATATCATTTACAAACAGTGACGCTATGGGACACAATGTCTAACAATCTCCCACTTGGCCTATAGCCAGTCACTCAAGCATCTAATACCCGAACTATGTATGTGTCGTTCAAAAACTTGCTGAAGAACAGCCTTCGTCAGCGGATCTGCAATGTTGTCATCTGATGTGACCTTCTCGACTTTTACATCGCCACGATGTATAATCTCCCGAATCAGATGGTAACGTCGAAGAACATGCTTGGACCGTTGATGAGACCTTGGTTCCTTAGCCTGTGCTATAGCCCCGTTATTGTCACAATACAATGGAACGGGCTCAGCTGCTAACGGAACTACTCCTAATCCGATTAGGAACTTTCGGATCCAAACTGCCTCCTTTGCTGCTTCAGATGCAGCGATGTACTCCGCTTCTGTTGTTGAATCGGCAACAGTATCTTGCTTGGAAGATTTCCAGCTCACTGCTCCGTTATTCAAACAAAAAATGTACCCGGATTGCGACTTGTAGTCATCCTTGTCGGTTTGGAAACTTGCATCGGTATACCCAGATACCGCAAGTTCTCCACCTCCATAAATTAAGAAAGCATCCTTAGTTCGTTTAAGATACTTAAGGATATTCTTAACTGCTATCCAGTGACCTTCACCTGGATCGGCCTGATAGCGACTGCACATGCTCAAAGCATATGAGACATCAGGTCGTGTACATATCATGGCATACATGATCGATCCGACTGCCGAGGCGAACGGTATCCGACTCATGTGGTCTCTCTCTTCCTGAGTCTTAGGACACATGTCCTTAGACAGAGAGGTACCACGTACCATTGGAACCAATCCCCTCTTGGATTGTTCCATGTTGAATCGCTTCAACACTTTATCAATATATGTACTCTGGGAGAGTCCAAGCAGCTTTCTAGATCTATCCCTGTAGATCTTTATTCCAAGAATAAAGGCTGCTTCTCCCAGATCTTTCATGGAGAATTTTAATGAAAGCCAAGCTTTCACCGACGTTAGCATGGGAATGTCATTGCCTATAAGCAATACGTCGTCGACATAAAGGACAATAAAAGTAAGTGCTCTCCCACTAACCTTCTTGTATACACAAGGGTCATCTACGTTTTGCACGAAATCATATTCTTTTATGATCTCATCAAAACGCTGATTCCATGACCGTGATGCTTGCTTCAATCCATAAATGGATCGATTTAACTTACAAACCTTGTTTGCAAGTCTAGGTACGATAAAACCGTCAGGCTGTTGCATATAAACATCCTCCAAAAGGTTTCCGTTAAGGAAAGCGGTTTTAACGTCCATCTGCCATATCTCGTAATCGAAATATGCAGCTATTGCAAGCATTATCCGAATGGATTTAATCATGGCAACGGGTGAGAAGGTTTCGTCATAATCAATACCATATTGTTGACGATACCCCTTCGCTACAAGCCTAGCTTTGTACGTTTGTACGTTGCCATCCATGTCGGTCTTCTTCTTGAAGATCCATCTGCATCCAATAGGCTTTATGCCTTCTGGTGCATCAACCAGTGTCCAAACTTGGTTGGCGTACATGGAATCCATCTCGGACTTCATGGCATCTTGCCATAAAGCGGAATCGATATTTTGTATCGCTTCCTCATACGTAGCCGGTTCATTATCCTCAATAAGATTAATATCTACATGAGGTGAGATCAGGAACCCATACCTCTCAGGTACTGTTCTGACTCTCTCCGACCTACGCGGTCCTTGTGTATGTGAAGTTTGTGGTACAGACTCATCCCGGACGGTCTGTTCTTGTTCCGTCGTTGATTCATTGCCAGGAACAGTATCACTACGATCTTCATCGAGTTCTACTTTCCTCCCACTTACCACTGCATTTATAAAATCCTTCTCAAGGAAAAATGCTTGTAGAGCAACAAATACTTTGTTCTCTTGTGGGTGATAGAAGTAATATCCTTTGGTTTCCCTAGGATATCCTACAAAAAGGCATTTATCAGTTTTGGGTTCAAGTTTGGTACTTTCCAAACGTTTAACATGTGCCCAGCATCCCCAAATCTTCAGGAAAGAGAAACCTGGTTTCCTTCCTGTCCATATCTCATATGGAGTCTGTTCAACAGACTTCGACGGTACCTTATTCAAAATAAGTATAGCACTGTTTAATGCGTATCCCCAGAAGGATATTGGTAGCTCAGTGCGACTCATCATTGACCTTACCATGTCCAACAAGGTGCGGTTTCTCCGTTCGGACACACCGTTTAATTGCGGTGTTCCAGGAGGAGTCCACTGTGAAAGAATACCATATTCTTTCAAGTAATCTTGAAACTCATAACTTAAGTATTCGCCACCACGGTCTGACCGTAATGTCTTAATACTCTTCCCTGTTTGTTTCTCCACTTCGTGTCGAAACTCTTTGAATTTCTCAAAAGTTTCCGACTTGTGTCTCATAAGATACACATAACCGTAACGAGATGCATCATCTGTAAAGGTTACGAAGTAGTGAAATCCACCTCTAGCCTGGCTAGACATGGGCCCGCATACGTCAGTATGAACGAGAGCTAACAGTTCTGTGGCACGTTCACCTTTACCGCTAAAAGGTGATTTAGGCATTTTGCCTAAAAGACAAGATTCGCAGACGTCATATGAATTGGGATCAAATTCGTCCAAGTACCCACTCTTCGAAAGTGTGGATATGCGAGTCTTGTTAATGTGTCCTAGACGACAATGCCACATATAAGCTTCATCTTTTAGATTACTCCTTTTGAGCCTTTTGTTTGTCATTTTAGGAGATTCATTTATATTCAAAATATAAAGACCGTTATTTGCAACAGCTGTGCAAATTTCTGCATCATTTTTATATAAATAACACCCAGTGTTTCTAAATACAAAAGTGTAACCCTGCTGGGTTAACAAGGATACAGATATAATATTCCTAGTTAAACTAGGTACAAAATAACAGTTCAAAAGTTTAAGTACATGCCCTGAGGGCAGTTCTAAAACAAAAGTCCCTACGGCCAAAACAGCAACTGGTGTTCCGTTTCCGACCCGTAGATCCATCTCCCCTGACGCCAGCATCCTGCTATCATGCAGATCCTGCACATCAGTACAAATATGAGCACCACAACCAGAATCAAAAATCCAATTTTTAAAACTAGAAGTATTCATATTTATCTCAATAACAAACATACCAGAGGCGATAGCCTTGCCAGCCTTGATATCCTCCCTCTGCACAATGCTCATTTGGCAGTCACGTTTCCAGTGACCCCTCTTGCCGCAGTTAAGGCAGATGTCGCGAGATTTGTCCTTTGGCTTCCTAGAAGCCACTGTCAACTTGCCTTTGCCCTTTTTCTTGAACTTCTTCTTCCTCGCACCTCCAATTGCCTTGGGCCTAGCCTTTGGCGCATGAGAGGTCGATGCATAATGCGCCTCGCGCTTGCCCCCTTTAGGAGTTCCCTTTCGGACTCCTTCAATACGGAAACAGCTCTCCAAGAGTGTCATCTGTATCCATCAACTTGTAGTTGATTATGATTTGTTTCCAAGTATCAGGAAGTGACTGCAAGATCATATCTATAGTCAGCTCAGCCTCCAAGACTATTCCCATATTGGCCAACTCATCAATATCGGCGATCATTTGAGTCCCGTGGGCCTCAACTGATGCGCCGTCTGTCATCCGGGAGCGGAAGAGTTTCCTTACTAGCTCGTACCTCTTCATCCGCTTATTGGTGCGGTGAAGATCACGCAATCTTGCCATCATGTTATAGGGATCCAAGTCCCTGTACTGACGTCTGAAATGCTGGGTCATTGCAGCTAGCATAACTGACTGAGCTTGGTCACAATCGTCACTATGAGTCTTCCATAACTCTAGCTCCAGTGGCTCAGTGGGTTCAGGCGGGAGAGGTCTCTGAATAGTATACAGTATCCTCTCAGCCCCAAGCACTATCTTGAGGTTCATTTCCCAGTCGGCAAAGTTTGTCCCTTTGAAGACATTATCGCCCATGATTATGTCGCGGATATTACCTTTGCCAATCATCTTGACAACTATAGTCCAACTATAAAGTCAACGATGTTATGGGTACAGTCAAACTGTTACAAGTAAAATAACAATATATTAGTCCAACTAATTATTTAAAATATTGACGAAATAATTTTGAAAGACGCGTAAGGCTAAGTATCTGAACGAAATTGCAAATTCAATAATAGCCTCCCACTATTTTCTTCAAGTTTCTAACCCTCTGTAGAGAACTCGGGAAATCGAATTTCCTAGTGGGCTAGGATCCCGTTAAATAACACACAACCTTGACTTTGGCCAATAAAAATTGTATGCTATTTAACTTAGGTAGATCTCCATGATCAATTGGATCTCATCCAATTCCTAGATCCGGTTAGGTGGACATCCAAGTCCGAAACATATGTATAATGCCAATGTAACCATTACATTTTCCTAACCCTATCCTCCGAATCATCTAGGCCTTGGCTTTGGCCAAAAACAAACCTAATGATTCCAGTTAAGCGGGACCCATTGACGAGGAAAGTTTCGTAATCAATGTCGTTGGACAAAAAGTGATCTTGACTTTGGCCAATAAAAATCACGATTTGGACAAGACACCGATATGCAACAAAACTCTCATGATTCAAGTACATCCTTGATTGACAAAGGTCTTGACTTTGGTCAAAAACAAACCAATGCCAACTTCGGATCTTGAACAAGAACCATTCAATGGAAGGATATTCGCTTAATATAAATTGAGGGATTTTCGCGTAATTGGCAACCAATTTATTTATCTTTGTTAGGTCTCATCATCATACACCCTTAAGCATGCTTCTAAAACATCATAAAGCGCGTAAAGTAGATTAATAGTGATATGCGGATGGATATATAAACAACTTGTTCCTAGAACAAATCACTCCCTTTCCTCTCCCCGCTAGCACTATTCTACTACTACCCAATTACATAATACAATAAGAGAAACCTCATTTACATTGAGGGGAATTAGGTGAGAAGAGAATACAAAGAGATAAAGAGATAAGGCTGGACACGCAGGTCCAATTTATAAATTCCAAATTTACAATAATTTCTAAAATTACCCTTTCCCTTCTAATATCCATCCGATATACACTATTCATTCATCACATACATATATATTCAAACAAGACATGCTTTTACAACCAATCTAATCCAATTAATTAGTCTTTGTTTAAGTGATCATCCAATGTTCAAACAACGGTTTGATTTTGCGCGAGTCCAACTCGATTGAGAATAAGTACATAGGGTACGAATTCGCGAATTATATCGAACTACTTATTAAATCTAATTTAATTCGTATTCAATACTAATTCAATTATTTAATTCCAAATTAAATGTTTACACTTTTAATGTGCTTTAAAGACTTAGATTCTAAATCTAATCTTATTGGGCCTCAAAGCCCAACTAACATCCAATGTTGAATTTAATTCAAGTCAAATGGACTTAGAATTGATTTATTAAGGCTTGGGCTTTGGTCAATGTGGGTCAAACCCAATTACCAAGCCCAAATAAGGAATCACCCTTAAGTGCCATAAAACCAATTTTAAGCCCATAAGGCCCAATTAAATTATTAAAGCCCATTAATTAAATTTTAATATTCCAAACATTAAAGTCCAATTAATTAAAGTGTAATACCAAGATTAATGTATTAAACCAAATATTTCAATAATACCCATTTAATTTATTAATCATCAATTTTTCAAAATAAATGTCCAACATTAATTTTAACAAAAATCAACTCCTTTACATGTCCTATGTATTCGGCCAAGGTGAGTTTTTTTGTGTCGATTTGTTTTTCAATCCGATTGAATTATTAATCTACGTCCCGTACACGTTCTAAGTCATCCAATGATCTTAAACACAAAAAAATTTCAATCCACTCCAAGTAGCAACACATTCGGCCAAGGCATGAATTTGGGGAAAAAATCATCCAATGCATTTTTCATAAAATTGATTCCATGTATCATCATTCTATATACATGTAAGCATTCTTATTAATCAAATTTCACAAGAACATGCTTCAATCAATTTCACCATATCATTCGGCCAAGGTCAAAATTTGGGGAAAAATCATCCAATGCATTTTTCATAAAATTGATTCCATGTAACATCATTCTATATACATGCAAGCATACTTATTCATCAAATTTCACAAGAACATGCTTTAACCAATTTTATCACACACACCATTCGGCCAAGGTTAAAATTTTGGGGAAAAATCATCCAATGCATTTTTCATAAAATTGATTCCATATAACATCATTCTATATACATGCAAGCATACTTATTCATCAAATTTCACAAGAACATGCTTCAACCAATTTTATCAAATTTTAACCTAAAGTATTTCATGCTTAACCATGGCTCTGATACCATTGTTGGTTTCTATAATATGTCCCAAGGGATTAAGCATATATGAAATACAACAAAGAATATATATAAACATGAAGTATGGCGGAATCATACTTACAATATCTTGTGATGAAGAAAATCAAGCCAAGATGGAAGCTCCAAGGTGGATGATTTTCGGCCAAGGTGAGAAGATGTGGAAAGCTCCAAGCTTTGGTATTCCAAGCTCTATGTGATGGTTTCCCTATCACCTCTTTTGATCCTTGAAGGTGCTAGCCTTGCATGTGAGGAGATGTTCCAAACATCACACACTTTCTTCAAGCTTTTGGCAACCAAAATGAAGAAGATGAAGACCAAAAACTGCATGCAGTTTTCGGCCAAGTGAGAGAGAGAAGAGAGATTTTTCTTTTTGTTCTAATTGATTTTTGATACCAAAAATCAATTTATATTTATGCCATAATATTTATTAAATAATAATAAATCTATGACACAAGCCATGCAAAGGCTTAGAGTGTCAAACACTCAAATTCCATGCATAACATTAGAGTGTATATACACTATCACCATGCAATGCATTATCAATAAAATAATACATATAATGACATGTGTCAAGTGGGCCCCACACGTTTCCAAATGAAAGTGGGCCCACGTCCACTCACGCGTTCGGGTTCGATATTTCCGAAATACCGAACTTGCGTCGCGACGTTAATTAAATCGAATTTAAATAAATAATCGCGCCTAGCGAAATTATTATTTACGTCGCTAACGAATTAATTCTAAATTAACTCGTATGCCCGAATTAAAATCTAATTTTAATTTCGCGTCGAAATCGAATTTCAATTATTATATCGAATATAATAATTTTACTGATTAATTCCAAATTAATCGTTCTCTCTCTCTAAATAAGGCACTTTATCCGAGATAAAGTTTCTCCGCAATTAATCCAAGATTAATTAAGTTCGAATCAAATATCATAGGTGAATCTTCAGGAAGCGACCCAAGAGATCTCCGGATATGTTGGCAGTAAATACGGTCGTCGGATAATCCGAACACGCACGTACCTCGTACTACGTTCTTACCGATTCACAAGACAAGGTTGGCTTCTAGCAAAGCGCCATGCCTACCCAATTCTCCAGAAATATTCTTATAGGAATATAAGATCTATATCAAGCGTAGTATACCGTAGTATTGCGTACATCGATCCAGTATCGGATGATCACATGCTAGGCCTGGGGCTGGAGATGTGTCTGCCCCGTACGAAACATATATCGGACATCAAGCAACTAGTCTCTTTAAATCGGACAATCCTGACCTGGTCATATTGTCCCGACGGTTGCAACCTTTTATAGAGTACTAGTTCTGTGTCCTGCGTGATCATCACCTCCATATGTCTGAAGCGATACTTCCATCTTGACATCACATCCAGTACTACTACGATTCTCGATAAACCCAGAAGAGGTGTACACAGAACCGGTTAAGGTCCCCAACCACCAAAACCAAAGTTTACCGATTGTCGCAAGTACTAGCGATGTAAGTCTCAGGTTAAGACCATATACACCTACCCTGATGCGGCCTCCCATAGACACCTAGACATACTACCAATGGGATTCCGCGGGGTCTATCCAGAGCGAAGCTGTTTTCCGTACCATCGGTAAAACACAACCTCCTATCGCACTTGCATAAGTATCCAATACTTAAATATATGAGAACTATGCCGTTGTGCCCTCACAACGTGCACAAGCGCAATACTAGCCTATTCCGCATTATCGATGTCCAGTCTCGATAACTACGGCTAGGGATATTTAATGATTAAACCTTTATGGATTGATACTGTCTCATATCATCTCAATCCAGTACTAATCATATGGACTTTCGCCATTTATATATCAAAGTAAATAATATTTACAAAATGGCAAAAGGCAATTTCATTATTACATAGTTAATTTTGTACAATAATACAATATCATTTACAAACAGTGACGCTATGGGACACAATGTCTAACAATAAAAAAGCGGAAACTAAGTAAAAAATATAAAACCCAGCATAATAGGCGGTAAATAAAGGTTGTCACCTAAACCAAGCCATAGAGGAAACTAATTAATCCAAATTTTAATAAAATAAGGGAGATTAATCTAATTTATCATATTGAAAGTCTTCACCCCTCTTCACTCCAATGCAGAATGAGATTACTCCTCATGCTGTAAAGGAAACACAAAAATTTTCTTAAACAAATTAAAAGAAATACAGAAAACTTAATAATATACAAGACGCTTCCTTTAGATTTTTCATTGAAACTCTCCAAAGAAAGCATGAAAATTAAAAGTTTAGCTTAGTATTTAAGAGGAAATCTAAAGGCTTCCACCAATTCTCCACAAATTGCTCCACCAATGCTCCACGAAACATGGCACCAAACCAGGAAGCATGTTTATTGGAAGTTTGACAATTTTGACTTTTTTTATTTTATTAATTTTTATTTTACATTTTGAAATTACTATAGTAAATACACAAAATACTAGCTTATTCATCAATTCCAACATCGTTCCAAACTTCAGAAGTCGAAATATTTAAATCTTCAAAGTTGTAGATCTATGTGTCTTTCTTTAATTTTCAACTTAATCACTCAATCCATCGGATATCGGATGAAAATGTTTTGGCCAAATACGAAACTAATGCAAAACTGAATTTGGACTGTACTTCGTGACGGTATAGTAAATTTCCGTTTTCGCCATTTTTTTTGTTCTGAATTTCATCGTTTTAGAGCCCAGAGTTGATTCCATTAAATCCAATCTTTATTTATCTGTAAAACCATAAAAACTTTATCAAACTCGGAACTAAACAATATTAGGTAAAAGTGGCGGTAAATATTGATATATTTTCCGCTCATCACACCCCAAACCTAACATTTTGCTTGTCCTCGAGCAAAAAAACAGCAAAATAAAATAAAGAAACAATTAAAATTAAACTAAGCCCCTTTCGTAGGGATCACGGTTGCATTAAGCATATGCAAACAAGCCTTTAAACCCCTAGGTGTCCCTAGTGGACGAGTTGTAGTCTCGTGAGTTTTACAACAATGATACCCCCAACATTTTACAGAAGTAAAAAATAGTAAAACTAATGCACACAAAGAAAAAAGACAAAGGAAAAAAAGAAAGAAGTTAGTGACTATTAGGTGAAACTTCTACTCCAAGTTACTAGTTGTTTTGTTTCTTTTTAAATTACCGAATATGTAAATTCTCAAATTATATTTACCATTCTCCATATACATAATCAACAGAATATTAAACAACTCATTTTTGCCCACAACAATCACAAGTGCAGTTGATAGAGAGTAATATTTTTGTCCTAAATTTTTATCAGAATTCACATCTTTTTATAGCAATTGAATAATTTTTCTGATTTTTTTCTGATTTATTTATTTATTTATATACAATATTTTCCATCTATGTAGGGAGCTTTGGGCTGGTGGCTCCCAAACCAGTTGGCTTTAAGGCACCAGGTGTTAAGACACCCCTACGGAGTTAATTACTCAGACTTCAGATATATATATTTTTGTAGCATATATTTTTGTAACATCTTTGATCCATGTAGCGAGCTTTGGGCCAGTGACTCCCAAACCAGTTGGCTTTAGGGTACCGGGTGTTAAAACACCCCTACGGATTTAATAACTCGGATCTCGGACTTTTTTTTCAATTTTTGTTTTTTACCCCATTTCCATTTATAGATGCTTCCTCCAATTAAACTAGAGTACTGAATATTACAAACTTTTCAATTACAACTCATGTCCGTATGTTACTATGCATATTGATAATACCTGCCAACTGAGCATATGAAGATTCATTTTAGTCATTTTTAAGGAGAATTTACAAATTAAATAATTTAAAAGGAAATAAATAAAAATTAACTTATTTCGAAAATAGGTTTGAGATACGTATCAATAGTGGGAACTCCTTACTCAACTATCTCTCGCCAATTTCACTTTTTTACTCAAAATAAAAAACACGAAAATGAAAAATATTTTTGTAATTTTTTGAAAATTTTTCAATTTTTTTTTGTATTTTTCGAAAAATTTAGGACAAAAAATAAAAACAACACACAAACTAAGATACTAATTAACTAATTCTCTCCCCAAACCTAAATGAGGGATTGTCCCCAATGTCTTAATCAGTAGAAGAATAGATTAGAATTAGTACCTGGTCAGCTGCAATGCAGAAAAATTAAAGGTTCAGATCCAGATTTATCTTACATTTTTTACCACGATCATCTTCGGACCATTTAATCTTGGAAAGGACAGGGTCAACTTGTAGTTCAAAGATTAAGATTTGGTCAAGTAAATCATCGGTAGATCAGGCACTGAAAGGGAGTTTCTCTACAGGCTTTGACACGAAACCATTTCTCATAGCGTCACCAAGATATACACAAAGAAAGTCATAAAATCCATCAGCGTTAAGCAACCCAAGCGGTTTCTGGTGTATGTTCAGGTTCGCCCAAAATAGTACTGTAAATATTTCCTCCAATGTGCCCAAGCCTCTTGGCAAAGAAATAAATGCATCAACCCTGTTAGTCATCACTACCAATCTCTCGGACATATTTTGCACGATCAATTCCTGTCCGTTCGATGGTCTAATGAAATTTGCCTCTGCCAACGTTTTTAGGATGATTCCCAAAACTGGACTGCCTCCTTCCTGTACGACCTTTGAAATGATCCCCATTAGTCCAAGATTGCCTCCACCGTATATCAAGTGCATATTCCGTTCAGCAATGACTCGACCCAATTCATTTGCTGCTGCTACGAATACTGGTTTAATACCAACACCTGTACCGCAAAACACACAAATATTTTCAAATCGTCTTCTTGAGGTGGCCTCCATTATTATTTTCATGTATTTTATCTCTCTCAAACCTGGATGCCTTCAAAAGTGCAATGACGGGCTGAATTTATAACACCTGAAAAGGGTGAGTAAAATAATAGCACTAGTATCTGCCAAATGATAATTATTAGTTAAACAGTAAAATAAATCGTGATAGTCAAAAAGGTCTGAATCCTGTCGGAGAAAATAAGAGAAAACAACAAAATAAATCATAATTATTATGAAAAGACAAAGAGATATAATATGTAGAAGAAAAGTAACGGCTTGATTGACGTCTATGCATCAGGGACAAGCTTCCCATCCAATTTTCTTATAATTTTGCAAACATGGTCTTTTTGAGTCAGATTCCCTAGACTTAACTGTTGTCTTTCTATTAGGAATTGTGTATGTAATTTGCGAATGGCTATATGAACATATCCACTGGGATGCGTCTCAAGAGTCGAAGATAGATCATCTAAAGACTCCTTACTTAAGCCATCCCTAATGAATTTAATTTTGTCTTCGCGATTACCAGACACCATTCCTAAAGAACGACAATGAGTATTGCAATTCCAGCGTGCACATTTGAAACAAACACCCATTTTCTTAGCTCTACGTTTCTTTACATAGGTGCTTCTTCCAAAACCAGGCAAAAATGAAGTACAAGAATTAGAATGCTCACCTGCCAATCGGACTCGTACTTCTATTACCCAACGAATATAAGTAGGAATACATTTCATCATTAGTAGTCTCATCCGTTCCAAGCGACTTTGTAAACTTTCATAAGAGATTTTTAAGGGAGAGAATGAAATTGCTTGTGAAGATTTGCGAGAGCTTCTTCCATCTTAATCTGTAAAAACTAAACACAGTAAATCAAATCACACAAAATCACAATATATACAAAAATTGCATGGGTTGCCTCCCTACTAGCGCTAAGTTTAACGTCGTCAGCTAGAAGTAACTGCCCGAACGTTAAACTAGATCTGAAAGTGTGACACTTTCTTTTTGTCACTCAAATGATTCTCCCCAGTAGTGCTTGACATGCTGACTATTAACCTTGAATGTGTTGTTGGTGTTGGGATCCAGTAACTCAACCCCTCCATGTGGTAAAACCTGAGTGATCACTAATGGACCTGACCACCTTGATTTTAACTTTCCAGGGACAGTTTCAGCCTCGGGTTGTACAACAACACCTGCTGCCTTGGTTCCAACTGTCTGTGCACTATTTTTCGGTCATGCCATTTCTTTGTCTTTTCTTTGTACAATCTGGCATTCTCATAAGTCTGTAAGTGAAATTCCTCCAATTCATTGAGTTGGTGAAGTCTTTTCTCTCCTGCAGCTTGTAGATCAAGATTCAGCTTCTTTAGTGCCTAGTACGCCTTGTGTTCAAGCTCAACTGGCTGAGTGCACGCTTTCCCAAATACCAATCGATATGGGGACATACCAATTGGTGTCTTGTAAGCTGTACGGTATGCCCATAATGCATCATCTAATTTTCTAGACCAATCCCTCTTTGTTGATCCAACGGTTCTCTCCAAGATTATTTTGATTTCCCTATTTGAAACCTCAACCAGTCCATTTGATTGTGGATGGTAGGCAGTGGAAACCTTGTTAGTAACTCTGTATTTGGATAGCAGTGCATAAAAGTATCTGTTGCAGAAATGAGAGCCACCATCACTGATGATTGCACGAGGTGTTCCGAACCGAGTGAAAATGTTCTTTTTCAAGAATTTGATCACTACTTTTGAATCATTGGACGGCAGTGCAATTGCTTCGACCCATTTGGAGACGTATCCTACAACAACCAAGATGTACAGGTTTCCAAATGATGGAACAAAAGGTCCCATGAAATCAATACCCCACACATCGAATATTTCCACTTCCAGAATACTTTGCAATTGTCCTTTATTTCTCCTCGAAATATTCCCTGTTCTCTGGCACGTGTCACATTGAAGAGCAAAAAGATAAACATCTTTAAAAAGTATGGGCCAGAACAAACCTGATTGAAGAACCTTTGCTGCAGTTTTGTCCCCGCTGAAGTGTCCACCATATAGTGATAATTGATCAGCACAGCATTTGAACAGGTACGGCTCATCCCAAACATAGTGATTGACTTCTTTGAAAAATTTCTTCCGTTGCTGAGTTGTCCATTCCAACGGCCATTTTCCTGACACAATGTAGTTGACATAGTCAGCATACCAAGGGACATCGTGCTGTTTTATGGCAAACAGTTGTTCATCTGGAAAAGTTTCTTTGATTGATAGTTCTTTGCCAGCTGTTTCTCCATTCTCGAGTCTCGATAAATGATCTGCCACATGGTTTTCTGTCCCTTTCCTGTCTCGAATCTCCATGTCAAATTCTTGTAGAAGAAGTATCCAATGGATCAATCTGGGTTTGGCATTTTTTCTGTGATCAGATATTTAATTGCTGAATGATCTGTGTAAACCACCACTTTGGGACCCAGTAGATCGGAACAGAATTTGTCAAAGCGAACACAACTGCAAGCAGCTCATTTTCAGTGGTTGTGTAATTGAGTTGAGCTTCATTTAGAGTTCTGCTGGAATAGTAAATGGCATGGAAAATCTTTTCTTTGCGTTGTCCCAAAACTGCACCTACAGTAAAATCACTAGCATCGCACATCATCTCAAATTGAAGGGTCCAATCTGGTGCTACTATGATGGGGGCAGAGACCAACTTCTGTTTCAAGATCTCAAAATCTTCTTGGCATTCTTTGGTGAAGTTGAAAGGCACATCCTTTTCCAGAAGATTGCAAAGAGGTTTTGCAATTTTGGAAAAGTCTTTGATAAATCTCTTGTAAAAACCTGCGTGTCCAAGAAAACTCTGAATCCCTTTGACAGATGTTGGTGGAGGTAGTTTTTCAATTGTCTCGATCATTGATTTGTCTACCTCGATACCCTTTTGTAAGATCTGGTGTCCAAGAACAATGCCTTCATGCACCATGAAGTGGCATTTCTCCCAGTTGAGTACTAGGTTTGTGTCTTCGCACCTTTGTAACACATGTTCCAGATTTTGCAAGCAGTGGTCAAAAAAGTCTCCAAACACTGAGAAATCATCCATGAATACCTACATACTCTGCTCCAGCATGTTTGAGAAAATGGCCATCATGCACCACTGAAATGTGGCTGGGGCATTACATAATCCAAATGGCATCCTGCGGAAAGAAAAAGTACCACAGAGAAATGTAAAAGTGGTTTTCTCCTTGTCTTCTGGTGCGATAGAAATCTTATTGTATCCTGAATATCCATCCAGAAAGCAATAGAACTCATCTCCCGCCAGTCTGTCCAGCATCTGATTAATGAATGGCAGCTGAAAATGATCCTTCCTTGTTTCTCTGTTCAGCTTCCGGTAGTCCATGCATACTCTCCATCCAGTAACGATTCTTGTTGGAATTAGCTCGTTCTTTTCATTGGTGACCACATTAATTCCTCTTTTTTTTCGGCATACACTGCATAGGACTCACCCAACTGCTATCTTAGATGGGGTAAATGATGCCAGCATGTAACCATTTGATGATTTCTTTCTTCACGACTTCCTTCATGATTGGATTGAGTCTTTGTTGATGCTCCACTGTGGGTTTGTACTCATCGTTCATCAGAATCGTGTGCATGCAAAATGATGGACTAATGCCTCGAATGTCTGCTATAGTCCAGCCAATGGCTTTCTTCTGCTCTCGCAACACTCTCAGGAAATTTTCTTCATGCTCCAATGTTAGTGATGAAGAAATAATAAAAGGTAATTCAGAAGAGTTTCCATGAAATGCATACCTGAGATGGTTCGGAAGTAATTTCAGCTCCAACTATGGTGGTTCTTCAATTGAGGGTTTGATTCACTCTATCTTTGGTAGTTCCCGGCTTTCAATTGGTGGTGCCACTTTGAAATGAAATGGCTTGTCAAGATAGTTGATACATTCCAGAATTTCAGCATCAGACTCGCTATCAGTCATGTTGGTGATGCAAGCTTCTAGTTTATCAGTGGAAACTGTAGCAGTATCCTGGATGATACTATCAACAACATCAATTCTGAAGCATTCTTCCTCATTTTCATCGTTAGGGAATTTCATGGCTTTGAAAACATTCAAGAAACTTCTTGGTCCTAAACTTTCATAGTTAGTTCTACTTTTTGTTCGTCAATTACAGTTCGACCTGTTGCTAAGAATGGTCTCCCAAGAATGATAGGCACATCTTTGTCTTCTTCCATGTCAAGGATGATGAAATCTGCTGGGAGAATGAGTTTGTCAACTTTTACCAGCGCATTTTCAATGACTCCTCTCGGAAATACGAGAGTTCAATCAGCAAGTTGCAAAGATACTGAGGTAGGCATTGCTTCTCCAATTTGCAGTTTCCTGTAAATAGAAAAAGGTATTAAATTAACACTTGCACCTAAATCACATAAAGCCTTACCGATGTAATGTTCTCCAATGGTGCATAGAACTATGAAACTGGCAGGATCTTTTAACTTCAGGGGAAGCTTCCTCTGAATGATGGCACTGTATTCTTCCATCAATGCTACTATCTCGTAATCTCCCAATCTTCGTTTTCGTGAAAGAATGTCTTTCATGAATTTTACATAGCTGGGCATTTGTTCCAAGGCTTCTGCAAATGGAATATTGATGTGCAGCTTTTTGAATACCTCCAGAATCGAGCAAACTGCTTGTCCAGTTTGTTTTTCTGAAGACGATGAGGAAAAGGTGGAGGTAGAGTGATCTGTTCTTTTTCCTTTACTTCTTTCTCCCCCATCAATTGTTCTGTTTCTTTTAGAACCTCCTCAACAGTTGTTTTGACTCCAACATCTTTGTCGATTTCAGTACCGCTTTTCAAGGTAATGGCTTGACATTGTTCCTTCCCTTGGTTCCTTGGATTTGGTTCTGTGTTGCTTGGAAGGTTTCCTGGCGGTCTGTAACTCTGAGCATTGGCCAATTGTCCAATTTGATTCCCTAGTGCTTTGCTAGAAACTGATTGACTTTGAATCGTAGCTTCACATCTTTTTAATTGAGCTAGCATTTCTGCCATTACTGGAACTTTTTCAAACTCCTGGCTTTTGTTCTGTTGCTAGAATCCAGGTGGTGGATAGTTCTTTTGCCTTGAATTATTGCTTCATGAAAAGTTATGATGATTCCTCTACCCTGGATTATAGGTGTTGGAATATGGATTGTTTCCCTGTTTCTTAAAATTGTTGACATAATTCACCATCTCTTCAAGTTGGTTTGGCTCTGGTGCTCGTCCAAAAGGTGAACTTGTGGCTCCAATGTTGCTTTGAGTGCTGAGAGTCTCCATGAATTTGCATATCTGATCCAGCTTGGCACTGACTGCTATATTGGCTCCAACTTCATAAATTCCTACAATTCTTTGAATCATGCTCCTTTCTATTGGCCACAAGGAATTGTTGTTGGCTATCTCTTCGATTAGGTCACATGCTTGATCTTCTCATTTTGACATCAACGCCCCTCCAGCAGCAGCATCAATTGTGGTTCTCATCAGTCCAAAAATTCCATTATATAAAGTTTGGACTTGAATCCATTTTGGAATCTCATGGTGAGGACATTTCCAGAGCAAATCTTTGTACCTTTTCCAAGCTTCGTAAAGGGATTCTGAATCTTGTTGTACGAAAGATGTGATGACATTTCTCAATTTTACTGTTCTGGCTGGTGGAAAGTACTTTGCAAGGAATTTAGTGGCTAGAGTGTTCCACGATGTGAAGGAACCTGCTGGTACTGAATGTAGCCAGGCATTTGCTATGTCATTCAAGGAATATGGAAAAACCCATAGTCTCATTACTTCTTTTGATGCTCGGTTGTAATTGAAAGTGCTACAAACTTCCTCGAAGTTGCTGATGTGACCATTAGGATCTTCAGTTGCAATCCCCCCAAACTGAACTGATTGCTGAATCATCTGAATGCAAGTTTTGATGTCACCCGCATTTGCTGGTAATGGAGGAAGTACAATACAGGAAATGAGGCCACCCACCACCGGAATGCTTCTTGGCCTTCTCGCATTTCCCTTCTCAACTATCTGATGGTTCTTTCAATCTCAGGGTCTAACGGACGGATTTCGAAGCTTAAACTAATAGTAAAAGATAAATAAGTCCCTGACAACGGTGCCAAAAACTTGATCGGTGCGTAAACACATGCGTATAACGCAAGCGCACATATCCTTCAAGTAGTAAAAAAATTATCGATCCCACGAGGACTTAATACCTAACCTATAAATTTTAATGAGGCCAAATGATTACTAGTATCTAACAAATTGATTGTTTGTAAATTGAAATGGTGAATTACAAATTAACTTAAAAACAGGTAAATAAAAATTACGTGAAAGTAGATTAATGAAAATTCAATTTAATAAAACTATCCAGGGTTGTGATTTATTCCAATATTATTTAAAGATGAAGTGGTTATCTTATAGTTGGGTAATTTATTGATTTACTAACCTGGAACACTAAATTATGTAAGAGCCTCTTCCGATGGTCAATTACAAATACCCAGTATAACCAAATTGAACCATATATCTATGTCAACCACATTACCTGGATTCATTAAGATTAAGTTCCAATTATGGCTACCCCCGCCCGACAGGTATATTCCTATCCTGTAAGGAAATCTATTAAAGGGTTATCTATCCTCAAGGAAGATCGTGGGCTATTGAGTCTAAGGTCTTAAACCTAAAATCCCTATGTCTAGTTCATTTTAAGTTTACCTAATCAATTTTATTAGTGGCCAGTTAATAAAAAGCATTAAGATTAAGACTCAATAAATAAATCTTTATATTACCCAAACTATAATCTAACCCCTAAACCAGTGAGATTGAAATTCATCACAACCCCAGATACCGGACTTAGCTACGACACATATCTAAGGCTAGTAAAAGCTTAAATAAAATAAAAGACATAAAGTAAATGCTGAAAAATTAAATAAAGTAAATGTTGGAAATTAAAAGTACAATAAAAGAAAATGTTGGGGTTAGAGGATCCACTTTTAATATTTCAAAATTAGAAATCTCCCTTATTCTCATTGTTTACAGATTAATTAACCAGACCATAAAGGCGGTAACTTCATTTGTCCAAAGTCCAACCGACCATATAGGTGGTAATAAAATCATATAAACCAGCCATATAGGCGATAACAAGGTTAGCACATAAACCGACCATATAGGCCGAAACTAAGTTCAAAATTATAAAACCAGCCATATAAGCGGTAAATAAGGTTGTCACATAAACCGGCCATATAGGCGGAAACTAATTAATCCAAATTTTAATTAAAATAAGGGAGATTATTGTAATTTATCATATTAAAAGTCTTACCTTGTTAGAGTTTCTAGAGGTCCCAAGATCAAAACTCAAGCATGAATCATAAGCGAATACAACGATTTAAGTGCGGAATACTTACATCGAGCGGTGGAGATGCGATTTGGCAACAAAAACGAACTGAAATCTTCACTGGTTTGGGCGTGAGCAGTCCATTGTCACAGCTCACTGCAGATTCGGTTTTGTGCTTCTGTTTTGCTCCATTTTGATCAAGAATAACGAGCTCCAAGCTTCATCAAAATGTTCCTTGCTCATGGGTATACTTCCCTTATCACCTTCGCATTGAACCCGGAGTGTGCTAGCACTCTTGTTTTGCCACAAAACACACTTGCTTCCCTCCATTTTCATTTATCATGTTCGGCAGTTCACTGCCTTTGCAAAACCAGAAAATGTCGTGAGAGAGGGGAGAAGAAGAAGAGGAGAGAGAGGAGGGAAAGTGAAGAGTTGTGTGTGTACGTTTTTTGTGTTATTAAAGTGTATCAAATACACATGAAATGAAAAGCAATTTCATTTCAAACACATTTGGGTTATATTTCCCAACCACACACATCACCTTTTTAAAATTCATTATATGCCATCATTACCTCTCTTTGAGAATAGAGACAATGTATCATCCCTCAAAGGTGACTAGATACATCCATCATCTATTCGTGTCAAGTAATGAGATATCGCGATGTGATTTGCGGATTCCACCCGTTTCAAAATACGAATGTGTCCGCAAATACTTTCGGGCCCAAATTCGCTAATTCCGAATTAACTAATTTCCGTCGCGACGAGAATTAAATAATTACGCCTAGCGGAATTATTATTCACGTCGCTAACGAATTAATTCTAAATCAATTCGCTCGCCCGAATTAAAATCTAATTTTATTCCGCGTCGAAATCTAATTTCGTTTAATATATCAAATATATTAATTCCTCGATTAATTCCAAATCAATGTTTCTCTCTCTTCAATTGATATTTTATCCTAGAT
>SKCR01014102.1:0-44962 GCA_019454045.1 Zanthoxylum bungeanum | reverse complement strand
TGAATTTGGATCAAATCCGTCCAAGTACCCACTCTTCGAAAGTGTGGATATGCGAGTCTTGTTTATGTGTCTCAGACGACAATGCCACATATAAGTTTCATCTTTGTTACTCGTTTTGAGCCTTTTTTTGTTACATTATATGTTTGAGATTGATTTATACTCAAAATATAAAGACCATTATTAGCATCAGCAGAACATATCTCAAAATCATCTTTATAAACAAAACACCCAGTGTTTCGGAATACAAAAGTGTACCCGCATTGGGTTAAACAAGATACAGAGATAATATTCCTAGTCAAACTAGGTACATAATAACAATCTGAAAGTTTAAGTACATGCCCCGAAGGCAGTTCTAAAACAAAAGTGCCAACGACCAAAACGGCGACTGGCGCCCCATTTCTGACACATAGATCAATCTCCCTTGAGGCCAGTCTCCTGCTAATCTGCAGATCCTGCACATCAGTACATATATGAGTACCACAACCAGAATCAAAAATCCAATTTTTTAAACTAGAAGTAGTCATGTTTATCTCTATAACAAACATACCTGAAGTCGGTGACTTGCCCGCTTTAATCTCCTTCTGGAGCGCCTTGTACTCGCGGCAGTCACGCTTCCAGTGACCCCGCTTACCGCACTGGAGGCAAACATCCTGAGATTTGTCCTTAGGCTTCCCAGAAGCCTTTGACGATTTGGCCTTGCCCTTTCCTTTATGCTTCTTCTTCTTCACACCTCCAGTCGCCTTGAGCCCAGCCCTCGGTGTATGAGATGTCGAAGCAAAGTACGCCTCGCGCTTGTTGCCCTTAAGCAGCTCTTTCTCAGCTTCCTTGAGAACCGACAATAAGTCTCCAAGAGTATCATCAGTGTTCATCAAATTATAGTTTATTATGAACTGTCTCCAAGTGTCGGGGAGAGATTGCAGGACCATATCTATGGTAATCTCAGCCTCAAAGGACTATCCTCATCTCAGCTAGCTCATCTATGTCAGCAATCATCTGTGCCACATGGGACTCAACAGACATGCCTTCTGACAAACGTGAACGAAAGAGCTTCTTTACTAACTCATATCTCCGTGACCTACGGTTAGATCGGTGAAGATCTTGCAACCTTGCCAACATGTTATAGGGATCCAAGTCCCTGTTCTGTCGACGAAAATGCTGAGTCATAGAAGCAAGCATAATAGACTGAGCAGTATCACAATCATCGTTGTGAGTCTTCCAAAGCTCCAGCTCAAGTAGCTCATCAAGTTTGGGCTTAGGCCCAAGAGGTCTTTGTATAGTATATAGTAGCCTCTCGGCTCCAAGGACTATCCTTATATTCATTTCCCAATCGGCAAAGTTCGTGCCCTTGAAGACATTTTCGCCGTGAGTCCTCCCCCTTATGGTTTAGTTTGTGTTATATTTTATAGTAGGGTATTAGGGTTATGCATGGGTTTTGAAAAGGAAACAAAATCAAGTAGTTTATGTGTGTATTTAATTTGATTATTTTAGGCAAGAATATTTATATTTTTCGTGGGGAATTTCTTAAATTGGTAGGTGATTTATTTAAATTAATTGGATTTAATTTTAATTTAATTTTAATTTTAATTTATTTGTGACATGTGCTTTAAATGTTTTAATTATTATTGGATGTGATTTAGGCTTGGGCTAGGTGTGTTTAGTGTGTGGTTTGTGGGGGTTTGGGCCAATGGGATGTTTTAAAACAGAGGTCCAACAAGCGAACCTGAAAGCTAAACCAGCGAATTAAATCCAACAAAGTACTAATTTCTGACTTTTCCCTTCCGACGTCCGTTTCCTGCGACTTCCACAACTTAAAAGGTAGTGTCTCCTTATGAGACTCATCATCGGGACTTACATGCAAAAATGCAGTGTGTCTACAGTGGGATTCGAACTTGGGACTGCTTCAAGACCAAATAAAAATTTAACCATTCCAGCCACAAGTCTTTCTTGTCAATATTAAATCATTAAAAATATATAATATAATTATAATATCATTTACATCGGGTCGGGTCAGGTCAGACCCGCGTTTTCTGTCCAAAAAATTGATCCGAAATTGAAAATTAAATTTATAAACCCGACCGGGTCGGGTCGCGGGTCGACCCGACCCTATGAACACCCCTACATTATGCTACTCGATTCGATAAGATTCCTATCGACGTTAGTGTACCATCTATAAGGAAATCTTCGGGGAGTCGTTAAGTGTTTATCAAATAAACACTTACACATCTATACGAGTCTCACGCAACTCATGGTTCATTGGGATAAACCATCGGACCAAGTCCGATATACGACATGTATTAGTCTCAGTAGATTTTACTAACCGACCCGTGTTAGTAAATCTTGACCAGGAACTTTATTTGAGAATTTATAACTTATAGTGACGTTTCCCAATGTCAATTACAATGTCAATTACAACTTACATTGTAACTGCGCACAACGTTATAAATTCTCGGGTCTTTATCGTATTCATGAACCAGACATAAAATACGATTCGGATTGGCGCTTCGAACATCAACCCTAATATCTTAATAGATGATGAGAAGATATTATGAAATCATTGAGCAAGTCAGGTCAATGCCTAACAGCCGGAGAATTTGATTGCACATAAGTGGTTTCTGGAGATTAGTGGGGATACCAACCGCATTATTTTTAGAAGCAAACTAGGTGTTCCTCATGTTCTTTCCTGGATGGGGACACGATATTGTTCTGCTGAGAGATCCGAACTAATCCTTCACGATCATGAAATGGATGCACGGCTTAATGTTGTTCTTATATAAGCTTCGTATTTACTTAGGCATTGTCCATAATTGGTGTCATACATGAAATACTTAATTAAGTTCTTGCAGATCATAACCTGAGTGGGGCAGGTATGTGTTAAGTGGTCATTTCTTTATATGAATGTGAAAATAAGGTGGAACGATGAGGTCTCTTGGTCAATTGCAGTCTAAATATGCTTGGTTGAATAAAATGAAGCAAAGGAAAGAAAAATCAAAGTCCCAGTTGATTAATGGTGGGATTTTATTATTTAGATTCTTGTTTCAATATAATTAAAGGATTCAATTTATCTTAAAATTCTGAATTAAGTCTCTACCGTGTAAATTTTATCCTAGGAAGTATTAATGGGTTAAGAAACAAATGAGTTTTAGTTGGAATTTAGTTATATTTGAATGATTATCTTACTTTTCAGTCCATTTAGATGTACATTTCTTTTGTGATGTCTTTTTCAAGTTTGGTATTTCTCTATTATGGTTTCTTTAAACAAAAATTCTGAATTTGCCATTGATGATATTGGCTTTGTTTGGTGTTGTGATTAAAAAATCGGATCAATAAATAATGGTTCATAAATAATGTTATAAATTATAATTTATGTTAAAAAAATAATTACGCTGTTTTTTTTTTTAATATTTTGATGATAGTGAAAATTAAAAGTTTAATTTTCAAAAGAAATCACAATTAATTATTGAAATTTGTAACATTTGTAATTAAAAAAAGTGTGTTGAATAAATGATGGTTTATAAATGGTTATTATAATTTTATTTTATATAAAAAAATAAATGTGATATTTTTTCTAATATATTGATTTTGGAAAAAAAAAAATTACAAATTTTAGGTTTTGAAAATCTCAAATTTTAGAAGAAATTACGATTATTAATTATAATTTTTTATCATTAATTAAACACTTAAAAATCGTATTTTCATTAAAATTCAGTTACGTCACTTCATTATAAATCAAATATAACAACAAACATAGTTTAAACACTAAAAATTATATTTTGATCGAAATATTTTTTTACCTCGGCATCACAGATCAAATCACAATAATAAACTAATTTATAGTTGGTTAATAGAGTTACAAGGTGGATCGAGAGGGCTGGACACGGCATAGTCCCGCGTGGACCAAAAAATATTTTAAAGCCCCTGAAATTTTTAATTTGTTTTTTAGAGTTTTCACTCTTTTGTCCAATATGTCCCTAATCATTTAAAAAAAAATTACATTATAAGCTAATACTTTAATTTATATATATATATATATATATATATATCTAAAATAAAGGAGAATGGTGGGGGAGGAAAGAGAGTATATCCAACGGCTCTCTTTATGTGGCTTAATTGACGGTCCAGATCATTTCATTGGTTAATTGGAGGAAAGAGAGTGAATTGATTGATGGAAATGGTCAAAATTTTTCAAATTTTCAAATTAAAAAATAGAAAGTTAAAATAAAATCATTTACTTAAAAAATAAAATCATTTAATTATATAACACCGTGCCGTAGGCACGGGCAAATACTGTAACACTGTGTCGTAGGCACGGACATCATTAATTATTAAAAATAAAATCATTTAATTCTGTAAACAGTGCCGTAGGCACGAGCAAATACTGTAACACCGTGCCGTAGGCACGGGCCAAATACTGTAACACCGTGCCGTAGGCACGGGCAAAAACTAGTATATATATATAACACAATGGTGTGGGGGAAAGAGAAGACAACCAATGATTAGGATTAAAATAGATAATGTATTAAATGCTATCTTTATGTGGCTTAATTGGCAGTTCAGATAATTTCATTATAATCTAATAGCTGATAAAGAATCATTTCAATATAAAATCTCTATCAAATTGGTAATTATAGTTTACCAAACAAATCAATTAACAAAATCTTTTTCATTATAAAATCTCTGAATATATCAATTGTAGATTACCAAATAAATTAAATGACAAAATCTCTAAAATCTCTCTAAAAATGATAATGGTAAATCATGCGATAAATTCTTTAATATCGTGCCGTAAGCACGGGTAATATCTAGTGTGTGTATATATATTTATATAATACCCTTATAAAAATTAGAACTATCACATATATTTTTTTTATCGAAACACTTACAAATTTATGTTGGCTAGATTAAAAATCATGAGCCCACCCTTGGGGGGTTTTACTAAGGATGACAATTTGAGTTAGGATTCGTTTATTCATTCAATTCGATTCGCTTTAAAGCGAATACAGGTTTGAAAAATTGATTCGTTTAATAATAGAGTCGATTCGATTTGTTTATTAATGAATCGAATACGAATTTAAGTTCATTGATTCGTTTATTCATTTACAATTCGTTTTATTATTTTCTTTTACTAATTATTATTATTTTTTTTAATGAATATTTGAGAACTTATGGTTCATTACTATAGAAAAATTATATTATCGATGTTTGGTGAGATATTTTTCAGTAAATATAATTAATTATGTATTTCATATGTAATAATTTATGAAGAACTACTGTAAATAAATTATGGTAATTTATGTTATTAAATCATATCATGACTAAATCAATCTATTCGTATTTGATTCGTTTAATAAAGAATCGAATACGAATCCTTCTATTCTTTTCGTTTAATAAACGCATCGAATACGCCTCATTCCCCTTTTCCTTTTACTCCTTATGATTCGATATAAATTCGATTCATCAATTCGTTTTGCATTTTTCCATTATTGATTCATAGCATGATTTGCGGTGGTCACCTAGTTTATAGTCCAAACATTTTTGTGAAGCAGCCTGCTTGACTCAGTGAATTTAGTTATTGGTGGATTTTGACATAGACATAGACTTTTTTCTTTTTTTTTGAATCGTTGGAAATTCCACCGTCAAATCACCTTTTTCAGGTTAAGCGGAGCAGGTAAAACCTCCGGCTTTCTCCTCGGCTCTTATAAAAAAACGCACCCCTGAATTCGAACCTAAAATCTCAAGGTGAGAGTCTAATCCTACACCACCACATCACGGCTGCGACCACATAGACAAAGACATGATGCCAAGAATTACGATTTTATTTTCCACATAACATAACGATTAACGAGTAGTATTCAATTGCCCCTTTGAGTACGTTTCTTGAAAAGATTGAACTTACAATTTGGCCTTATTTGTTACTCCCAGACAAAAGTCATTTGATTTTGGTTTATTTATCTCTGATATTCTTCCAAGAATGAAAGAAAAAAAATATAAAAAATTTTACACATCAATTTTTTTTTTTTTTTTATTGTTTTACATAATGGACAAAATGAGATATTAAAAATTTATGTGTGACACAAATGATAAAACTAAATCTTAAAAAAAAAAAAAAAAGATGAAATTTTCATCCTTTATCACATGTCATGATGAACATAGAGAAGTGCATATTCTTTTCCTAGCTATAACCTTACTTTGCATTTTGATTATATATACAATGATTGGTAAACAACATTAAGAGTGGACTATCCATATTCAAATTTAAGCTTGATGTCGATTCTATAATTTTTTATATTTTTTTAGAAAAATAATAATATAATATTTAACCATATTATTTGAAAAGAAATAATTTAACCACCCTAAAATAAAATTCTGTCTCAGCCTAATGATGTCAGTTTTATTAAACATTATTATATGTCTTGAGCAATATCCAACTGTAATTCTCAATTCTCCAAGTTATATAACAAGGCAGAATGCATATGCATGTATGTATCTTGTGTAGCATACCATAAATTTGATAATCTATCAATAGAAAATTATTATTTCCATCCACCATGTGATATTAAGCCAAAACACATGCATCAATAGGGCAAGGGTTCATAAACATGCATGAATGGCGACTTAAACAACAAATAACGTAATAATCAACACAACTAATCAAGACAACATTGATTCATTCCTAACAAAATTTCATTTTCATAAAAAAATTATATATATTTTTCATTTTAATATAGACAAATTCAAAATTATCTCATTAACAAATCATATATTTAATAAATTTTCAGATTATATGAAAACACGTTTGCTCGCCCCTTAATGACTTCGCCGCCAAACACCAAGTCATTTTGAATCCGTTAACGTCTTTATTACTTCATATTATAATTCAATTTATCGATCCTCTAATTGAAAGAAGTTGTCATAGGTGTCTTCACATGATAAAATAAAGCAAGTTAATAATCTAATGATAAGTTGATAACAATATATCAGGTTTAGGCGGCTTTCTTCTTCAAAAAAAAATTAATAATAATAAAAAAAAAAAAGTCATATTTTTCATGCTAATCAAGTATTATTATAATATCGGGAACCCTTGTTCTATAGTGGATCAATTCATTAACATGCCACAAAATCATTTTTTTTTTTTTTAAGTTAGACGATCCCATTATACTAATGACATGTACATGCAAATTTATATAATTAAATTATTGAATGAGGGCCACATATGATGTGACAAAAATGGTCTCACCAGAAACATTTTCTATGAAATTTTAGTAGGGTAAAATGGTGGGAACAATGCTAATTAAGACTTGCTTCACTTTCTTGTTGTATGTTTTTGGTAATTGAATGTCTATCACAATAACACCACATATGTGGATGGAGCAGTAGGGCACAGCCAAAGATAGTGAGATGCATATAATGAAGAAATTTAACCTAAGACTTTTCAAAGAAACCCAAAAGATAAGCTAGCTGTTGGATTAATTCATTTTGAATGATTCAAGTTGTCATTTATCATCAATCAATGTGGAAGAAAGATTGTTTTTTTCTTCCAACATGGTTCATAAGTCATGGTGATTTCCCCCTATAAAAGGGATGGTATAAGAGTGGTGTTGGTTATATCACACTTTCCATTTTCATTTTTAGTTTTCTCCATGGCTAAATTCTTTTCATTTCTCAATGCCCCCCTCAATGGCTTCCTCCATGCTACTTCTTGGGCTGCTAATGGCTACCCTAGACATAACAAGTATATTATATCTTTCTCGAGCAAAAAAAAGAAGAAGATCAAAACCTCTTTCTTTATCAATCTTTTCCTGTCTCAAGTTTTAAAACCCATCAAAATCCTAATTTTACTTCTTTTACTGTTTCACCCCTAAAAACGTTCATTGATTAACAATGAGTTTTATCACATCGGGGTCAAAATAGTAAAATCACAAAATAAATCGAAAGTTATTAGATTTTTTTTTTAACATCTGTATGTGGGTTTTGCTAGGTTTCAAAATATGATGTGAAACGATTAATTTCGAGTCTAGTTTTGATCATTTTCTCTTTGAAGAATATAAAATTTAGCATTCATTTTTTATTGATTCTATGTATATATGTTAATGCATTGCAGGTGCTCAAATAGGAGTTTGTTATGGGAATGCTTGGAAGCAATTTACCATCAAAACCAGATGTGATATCTCTTTACAACCAAAACAACATAAAAAGATGAGACTCTATGATCCAAACAGAGAAGCTCTCGAAGCTCTAAGAGGCTCCAACATTGAAGTTAGGGTAGGCTTCCCAACGACGACCTTCAAAAAATCTCCTCCAATCAAGACGAAGCAAACACATGGGTCCAAAACAATGTAAAAAACTATGCCGACAATGTCAAGTTCAAATACATTGCTGTGGGAAACGAAGCAAAACCAGGAGACAACTTCGCACAGTATCTCGTGCCAGCCATGATCAACATACAAAACGCCATTAACGGAGCTGGTCTTGGAGGCCAGATCAAAGTTTCCACTGCCATTGAAACCGGAGCACTTGCTGAATCTTCACCTCCATCAAAAGGCTCGTTTAAGCAAGATTACAGACCAATTCTTGATCCTGTCATTCGCTTCCTAAATGATAACAAATCCCCTTTGCTCGTAAACTTGTACCCTTACTTCAGTATTGATTCAAACCGCCAAATTTCACTTGATTATGCTCTTTTTAGATCGCAAGGACCGGTAGTGTCAGATCCTCCATTTAGCTACCAGAGCCTGTTTGATGCCATACTGGATGCTGTTTATGCGGCGCTGGAGAAAGCCGACGGAGGGTCTTTGCAGATTGTTATATCGGAGAGTGGGTGGCCGACGGCTGGTGGCGACGGAGCGTTGACGAATGTGGATAATGCGAGGACTTATAATAATAACTTGATACAGCATGTGAAGCAAGGGTCACCAAAGAAGCCTGGGCCTATTGAAACTTACATATTTGCTTTGTTTGATGAGGATGGCAAAACAGGACCTGAGATTGAGAAGCATTGGGGACTTTTTAATCCAGCTACCAGGCAGCTTAAATATCCAGTTAATTTTAACTAAAATACAGCTGCAAATTAAAATTTGCAGTAATTTATGGAATAAATTCTACCATGTTATGTATTACTAGAAAATAAGAATTTGTATCACCTTGCATGGGTAAAAAACAAAGTACTACTTCTTTCGGGACCTTACTTATAGTTGCATGAGTGATGCCAAATTTCATGAATAATATTAATAGTTATTGTATTTATATATCAAGCCCTTTCGTTTTTGCTTTGTTTAATTTATCTAAAATCATCAATTTTCCACTCAAAGATTGACTAAAATGTATTTTAAATTCGAAATTTTTTGAAATATTCAATTTTCCAGCAAGAGGTTAACGAGGTTAGCATTTTGCTAATGTTATAAGGATATTTTGGTCATTTGATAACATATGGATGAAAAAGTAAACACTCTTTCAAATTCAAATGGAAAATTAAGCACTCTTTGACTTTTAGGTGGAAAAATAAAAATTTCAAATGAACAATACGAATTGAGATTTAGATTTCTAAGATCTGCATGGAATATGGATGCATATCCAGATTCGCTTGACTAAAGTACTACTGAAATGCAAATGAATGAGAAAATACGATTTTAACCATAGAAATGACAAAAAACAATATAGCTCTGGATGATAAAATGGATACTGATGCCAATGGATTCGCATCCAGATCCGGGTTACATATTGTGGATCTGGATATAGGCAGACCCGGCCACGGTTCCGGTTTAGAATCGAACAGGAAGGAACCGTCCGGTTCCGTACGGTTTGGTTAGAGTTCCCACCTTAGCCGAACCATTGGAACCGTTCGGTTCCAAATAATATAAATAATTTTTTTAAGTTTAAGCTATTTATTCTATTTTAATTTAAGTTTTCAATTTAATATAATAAATTTCAAATAAATAATTTATTTATTATTTTATTTGGTAATAATATCTCATTATAAATTTTTTAATTTTTTTTAATTTTTTAAAATTATTTTAAAAAAAGGGAACCAGAACCGTCAGGTTTGGTTTTGGTTCCCGGTTCCACATTCTTGTGGAATCGGAAACCGTTCGATTCGGTTTCAATTCGGAACCGAACCGAACCGTTGGCTGGGTTTAGATACAGGGTATCTGTGCGGATTTTTAGATATCTATGTCCATAAAAATCTATTTTTTTTAATTTTATTTTGAAGTTATTTAATTTTAAATATCCAAAATAAAATAATATACATAATAACAATACCAATTTAACATTCAAAATAATATTACATTTCACAATACATCCAAAATAATATAAATCTAAATCTAAAAATATAAAAAATTATAAATAAAAACCGTGAAGTATGGGGTTTAACATCTCTTGAAATATCTTACAAGTGCTTCCAAAATTAGGTATGTAGTATTTTACTATTATATATTTATAAAACCTTACATTTTATTACAAAACAATAAATTATACTATAATATTTTTATAAAACTTTACATTTAATAAAATGTAAGATTTTGTAAAGATATAATAATTACACCCAAAACTCATTATACCCATATATTATTTTCCAATTTTTAAATAGTGAAATGATAATTACCTTTTATTTAATTTAAAGCTCAAGTTGGGAGAGATTAGCTTGCTATATAATTTACACTATAGCTTGAAAAAAATATAATTGTTTCTTGGCCCTTAATATTATGCAATGTAAATACTGCTAAATCATCGCTCTTGATTAATCTTGAACACTTGGATAAATCATTATTTCTTGATACATACAATATACAATGGAACTTTTGACATCATCTTGAATCTTGATGATGCAATATTTACATCTAAACTATAATTAGGGTGTCAATGTCTCTTTTTTATGCATGTCATTTATATATATATATATATATATATATATATATATATATATATATAAAGGCTAATTTTAGATTTTGACCTGTAAATTTGCCGAATCAAAGTGGAATATGCTGTTTTTGGTTTGATAAGGCAAGGTTGAAGGTCTACTGCTCGTGGTAATTTGGGTTAAAATTCATTTATTCGTTCGATTCGATTTGTTTTAAAACAAATACAGGTTTAAAAAAAATAGATTTGTTTAATAAATAGGTCAATTCGATTCGTTTATTAAACGAATCGAATACGAATTTAAACTTATTAACTCGTTTAGGATTCATTTTATTATTTTCTTTTACCAGTTATTATTAATTTTCAATTAAGATTCGAAAAATTATGATTAATTACCTTCAAAAAAAAATAATATTATCGATATTTGATGAATTATTTTTAGTAAATTTATTAATCACGTATTTCATATATATATATATATATATATTTATGAAGAATTAATGTAAATAAATTATAATAATTTATGTTATTGACTAATATCATGACTAAATAAATATTCGTATTCGATTCGTTTATTAAATAAATCGAATACGAATCCATCACATTTTGATTCGTTTAATAAACGAATCGAATACTAATCCATCATATTTTGATTCGATTCATTTAAGACTCGATACAAATTCAATTTATCAATTCATTTTACCACCCTCAGGATGAGTCATCCTTGTCAATAATCGCCTCAATACCAAATTATTTTCAACTAATTAGAGCACAACTACGGATCAATTAAGGGAAACTAAGTGGTACATCCTTTTTTCGTTTATTATTTTTCCTCCTCCTCCTCCTTTTTTTTTTTTTTTTTTTTTTTTACATATATAATTCAAACCATTCATGCACACGAGAGATTTGACCAAATGTGTATATATACCCAGTTAGTTTTGTAAATGGTCACACATAACATATACATACCCATTTTTTCACCTTTTAATAGAGTTTTATGTGACAATTTATGAAACTAAATGGGGTGTGTGCATGTAAACGAAGAAAAAATGTCTTTAATTTGATATTTTCCTTCATATATGCGGAGAATGAAATTAATTGACTTTATTTTTTGTGCACTGAAAGTTGGTCGATATGGAAAACAACTGTGCTGATTTGCTAATTAGGATATTCTTAATTTTCCATTTAAGAATGTTGTTAATGGCATTAGGATTTATTATTGTCCATGAAAAAAAAGAAAAAATAAAAGTGTTATGGTGGTTTTTCATCCTGATGAATGTTCAAATACCGAGAAGGGTGGAATAAATATTATAATTAACCAAAAAATGGATGATAAAGGTCCAATGGTCTGGAGAGGCAGGCGAGTTTGGCAGAAGGACCTGACCTTGTGATACAAATGAGTTCTCCCAATGGCTGAACTTGTGGATAATGAAGCACATTGGTATACCGACTCGACCACATGAAGAGTGATGGATTTGGAATTTTTTGAAAGTTTATTGAAATCGACCTGATGAGGTCCATGCATGTCAACCCGACCTGGTTGAGAAAAGCTAGGGGAGCTTTGATTATTATCATTTGCCTTGGTATGTCGACCCGAGGAATGAAGTTGGGATCACAAGAGTCTTATGACGTATGTCCTAAATGAAAAGATATTTTTCTAAAAGGCTAATGATGACTATGAGAAAGCAACGGTTCTCATTGGAAGTAGTCTCTGCTAGTCGCCATATGCTGATGCAGTAGTAGGGGGTGGCAAAGCAAAGTCGCTATAGGCCATTGCAATGGTAGTGGAATGAGCTAATATGATTGGCAGATTTGTGGGTAGTTGAGGAAAGTTGTGGAAATAATGATGACAATGTGACATGGGATGACATCAGAGACGATAGAATATTGGATTTGAAAGCGTATATAAAGAGGTTAAAGTCTCAAATTTAGGCATTAGTAAATTTCGCATCTCAAAATTCATAAAGAGCTAAGAGCTTGAAAACTAGTGATAGAGAGAGAAAATTGGTCGATTATCTGACCAAGTGAGTGACTTTTACCAGACAAGTATAATACCCGAAGTGTATTATCATTTTGTGAGTTCATTTCCCCATTGTAACTCTGGTAGGTCTTGAACCCGAACAGTAATAAAATACACCCCCTTTCTCTCATGGACATAGGTTGGAGTCACTCTCCGTCAAACCAAATAAACTCCGTGTTTATCTTATTTGCATGCTAAGTTTGCTTTGGTTCCCTACTAACCAAATAAATTCATTATTGGGGGAGGTTTGTTCGAGGGTTAATTTCCCATATTGCCCTTGGAATAAAAAACAATCGTCAACAGTTGGCGTTGTCTGTGGGAATCAATACATAAAACAGCAAATACATTAAGACGATGGCAGAAGATGGAAATTATAGTTATGGAAACCTCAACGGCGGAGTGAATGGAAAAGATGGAAGAGAACCTACAGTTGGAAATGGAGGATGCCCGGAAGGAAAGGGAGGCAACTCAGGCCTTATGAAAGCCATAATGTAGAAGATTGAGAGGTTGGAGAGGAAGACAGAAGAGTAGAGACAAGCGGGGCTAGGGGGGCTAAGGGTGGCAGAAAAGCCCGGTCCGCCCGGGGCCTAAAATGAAAGCCCGGCCCGGGCTTTCCAATTTCGGCAAGGGCCCGGCTCGGCCCGGGCAAAAAAAAAAAATATATATATATATATATATTAATATATTTGTAGCATTTTTATTTATTTTTAGCATTTAAATTGTTAATTTATCTATGAAACATGTGATTTATTTGTAAAATGTCTTTATATATAGTGTAAATGTATTTTATATTTGTATATTTGTATATATATATATATATTTTAATAAATGTATTTTATATTTGTATATTTGTATATATATATATATATATATATATATATATTTTAAATTCGGGCTAAAAAAAAAAGCCCGGGCCCGTGCTTTTTTTTGTTGGCCGGGCTCGGGCCGGGCTTGTCAAATCCCGGGCCGGCCCGGCCCGTTGCCACCCTTAAGCGGGGCCCAATAGAAGGAGATAATAGATTGCCTGCGGGAAGATAGTAGCTGAAAGAGAGGGGATCATGAAATAGGGACAAAAAATGCTCAGACGGTGAGATCAATGGTTGTGGCCAGTACTACACCAATAGAGGATACTCAGGAGGGACATGATGACAGGAAAACTCCGGATTTATCTAGTAACAACCCCTGTTTTGGGGAGAGTGATCAGAGGCGTTATTAGAAACGGGGGCGTAGAACTCCAAGTTGCAGGAGATATCACACATGAAGGAGTGAGTACGAGGAATCCTTCAGCCGAGGGCATAAGAACACTGAGAGCCACTTGAGGGACTGGTTCCTAAAGAAGATGAAGAAGTGGGAGATGAGCACATGAGGAGGCGCTCGAGATTATCAAGATGGGGAGACAACATCTTATTTCACGAAGGAGGTGTTGGAGGTGGAAATCCCCAGTGAGGTTATTCATGTTGGATAATTATGACCCATAGCATCACTATTTGTATAGAACATGGTGTTGTTGTACAAATTAACTATGTGACAAATGAAATTGCTCTTTTATCATTTGTAATTGGATTACTCGGATATATAAATGATAAAAGTCCTTATGATTAGTTCCGGATTAATAAGCTATGAGACAATATTAATCCATAAAGGTTTAATCATTAAATATCCCTAGTCGTAGTATTATCGAGACTGGACATCGATAATGCGGAATATGCTAGTATTACACTTGTTCGTGTTATGGAAGCGTAACGACATAGTTCTCATATATTGGGTATTGGATACTCATGCAAGTGTAATAAGAGGTTCTGTTTACCGATGGTACGGGAACAGTTTCGCTCTGGATAGACCCCTCAGAATCCCATTGGTAGTATGACTATGTGTTTATAGGAGTCCGAATCAGGGTAGGTGTATTTGGTCTTAACCTGAGACTTGCATCGCTAATACTTGCGACAATCAGTATACTTTGGTTTTGGTCGTCCAGGACTTTAACAGGTTCTGTGTACGCCTCTTCTGGGTATATTGAGAATCGTAGTGTATTGGGTGTGATGTCAAGACGGAAGTATCACTTCAGTCATATGCAAGGATACAGAACTGGTACTCTAAGTGCTATAGCCATCGGGGAAGTATGACTAGGTCATGACTTTCCGATCATAAAGAGACTAGTTGCTAGTGATCCGATATATGCTTCGTACGGGACAGACACAATTCCAGCTCTAGGCCTAGCATGTGACATCCGATACTGAATCGTAATACGCAATACTACGTATACTACGCCTGACGAAGATCTTGTATTTCGTAGAAGAATATTTCTGGAGAATTATGTAGGCACGGTGCTTTGCTAGAAGACAACCATGTCTTGTAAATCGGTAAGAATGTGGTACCGGGTACGCACGTATTTAGATAGTCCGATAACCGTATTTACTGCCAACATATCCAGTGATCTCTTGGGTCACATCCCAAAGATTCACTGATGATGTTTGACTCGAACAATATTAATCTGGGATTAATTAAGAGAGAGAATATTAATCTGGGATTAATTCAGAGAGAGAAAATTAATCTGGGATTAATTACGGCAAGAATTAATCTCGGATTAATTATCAGAGAAAGAATTAATCTGGGATTAATTGTGTTGAGAATTTATCTGGGATTAAATTCGTCGAGAGGAGAGAACGCGATTAATTTGGAATTAATCGGTAAAATAAATTTAATAGTTAAATTAGATTTTACTATTTAATTTATTTAATTTGGCTAAATAATATATTAGATATATTAATTGAAATTTAATTTCAATACAGAATTAAAATTGGATTTTAATTCAAGCGAACGAATTAATTTAGAATTAATTCGTAAGCGAGTTCCGTAATAATTTTGCGAGACATAATTATTTAATTGCATTGCGACGAAAAATTCGTTTAATCGGATTAAACGAACCCGAGCCCAAAGTGTGTTGTGTAAGCCAACCAAATTTTGAATTAAATGGGTGGGACCCATGACTTACATCAATTGTCAACAATTGATGTAAGTGGTTGGCAACGTAATAAAATGGATTTGATATACCTACCAAGTCTAAATACATAACACAATTAATTAATGAATTTTTGAAATTTATTAATTTTCTCTCTCCTTTACCGAACAAACAAAAAGGGCTGTGGCCATTGATTTTAAAAGTGTGGCTTCTCTTTTTCAATGGAAGATGGCCTCTGATTGAAGATTAAAAAAATAAAAAGCAACACTTTGCTTTTTCTTTTGCCTTTATTGTTGTGTTGGCCGAAAAGAAGCAATTTGCTTCTGGATGAATTTGGCAAATGGCCGAATAAGCAAATGTTATGGCCTCTGCATTTTTTTGAAAATGCAAAAGGGCAAATGATCTCTTCTATTTCATTTTTTTGGCCGAATTCCCTTGTTCATTATGCCGATTTCTTCCTCTCTCCAGTATGAATTGTTGATTCTCTTGGAGAGAAAAATTCTACCATTTTGTTCTTGCTACCACATATGGGTGTCAAATGATGGTGATAGGGATACTCATCCATTAGCTTGGAAGCTTCAACATCCATGAAAATTTTTGAACTCAACCGATCAATGTAAGTCATCCGCAACTTATTTTTGATTTTATTCACACACGAATCACGCTTAGAGATCATGTGACATGTCTAGGACACTAACACTTCATGCCATTGATAGACATCTACAAGGGTAACATAGACAAGTCCTATTTGAAAAACTTATTTTACTCATGGAGATTCAAGGCGTGGTTGAGAAGGCGGTCTAAAAGGTATTTTCACTAACATTGGGAGGACCAGCTAGCTTATGGTTTAGGAATTTGACTCCAGTGAGTATTAGTATCTTTTCACAACTAAGAAAATCATTCGTGTGCTATTTCAAATGGGCGTGCGCAGTAAGGAAGACGGTCAGGGCATTGAGGACGATGAAGTAGTGTGATGATGAGTCATTGAAAAACTTCATCGATAGATACCACAGCTTGGTACGGAGGTCAGGGCATATGAGTCCCCTGAAGCATTGGAGTGTTTTAAATGGGCCTTCAGTGTTGGGAGATTATGGTCCCACCTTAGGATCCAAGAAGTAATATATTATACGACGATCTTAGAATAGGCTAGGAGGTTTGTATTGTTGGAGGAAGATGAGAAGATAGCCTCATGGGTTGCTCAGGTGAAGAATGAACCGATACATGAAGATTGTCGGGATAATGGTAGCGGATTGAGAGGGTCAGGTCCGAGCGACAGGAGTTTAGGCCGAGTGTAGGACCAAAGCGGGGTTTACCGCTATGCCTATGATGCTCGGCGACTACGACATTGTTGGGCTCGCAGCCTGTAGAGAGTACGTAGTAGCCCACGGGGGACTAAACCGGAGAATAAAGGAGTCGCCACCCAGTGTGAACTGGGAAATATTTAAGGCCGTACTCACCCCTCGCAAGGAAATACCTCAAACCGTTGGGTTCAGAATGGTCCCTTACTTATGCCAGTATAATGGACGGGTTCACACAATGGTATAACCAAGTCTTATGCAGCACATGCAAGATACTTCAAATAAACACACAACAAAGAAGTACGATAATGTAAATAAACACACTCATAAACATGAATATAAATAAAAACAGATACATAGTTCCAAAAGCATATTAAATAAAGAAGTACGATAATGTAAATTATAAAAACAGTGAAAAAACGTTAATAATAAATGCAAATAATTAAGCGCATAATGCAAAATAAATAATTAAAAAGACGAAAATGCATGAAATATAAAGAAAGAGGTTGTCCAGTGTGTGTGCGTTCATGTACCATTCGTAAACACGTTCGAACGAAGTGTTCCAGAGAGTTCACGTTCATGTAGCGTTCGAAAACGCGTTCGAACGGAGTGAGGCAGAATGCTTGCGTTCGAGTTGCGTTCGAAAATGTATTCGAACGTTCTTACAAAAATAGCATCAATAATGACATAAACACGCATATATGAATATTTCCCGAGTGGTACATGGAGTTGTATCCCAAGTACAGACCGCACTACCGTTCATTCGGATTTAGCTACGGAATTTATGTCTGGGTTTCCATCCGATATACCGCAAGGAATAACACACACAATCATTAACACAATTTAAACGGACATGAAAGTAAATGTGAAATAATACAGAAAAACATAAACAAAAGTAAAAGTGAAATGATAAAATAGAGATAAATAATGAAACTAAATGCGGGCTAATAAATAACAGTAAATAGACAGAAAGATAAATAACCGAAATAAAAGAAAGAAAATGTGACCAAAAGATTTGGCCGTCTTTAATGTAGGACCTCGCATACCCGGTTGGACGTATTGCATGTCCAACCAGACATGTCGCGTCCAGAAAAACAAAATAAATATAGTAAAGGGTGCCCTCGGGTCTTACCTTTTAAATTGCTTCTCGAAAGTGCGTTACGCCGTCGCTGGAAGGATTAAAGCTTGCTTTTTTTTTTCCTGGTTTGCTGTTTCGCAGTTTCTGCTCACTATTTTACTGTTTCTACTCACTATTTTTGTTGTTTCTGCTCACTCCTTTGTTGTTTTTGGGGCTGCTATTTTTTCTATTTTGGGCTATTTTCACTGGCTGTTTTGGTTACTGTTTCTCACGGTTTGGTGCTGTTTTTGGGGCTGCTATTTTCTCTATTTTTGGCCACTATTTTTGGAACTGTTTTGATGGTATGAGCTGTTGTTTTTTGGGTTGATTTTCGGTAATATGGGGTTGGTTTTTGTGGTGTGTTGTTCACGGTGAAGGGGCTTAAGGTTTGTTGCTTGTTTCACGGTGAAGAGGGGGCTAGTTTTTTCACGTTTTTATTTATTTATTTACGTTAAAGGAGAATGAGAAGTCTAGGGTGAAGTGTTTGTTCACATGTGAGGTTAAAAGAGTGTTACTGTCTTGTGTGTGTGTTAGAAAGAGTTATACTACCGCGTGTCTCTAGGTTTTGTGTGTGTGTGTCGTGTGTGTGTGTGTAACTTTATGTGTGTGTTTATCGTGTGTGTGTGTAACTGCCGCGTGTGTGTGTAAATTTGTGTGGTGTCTAGGTTTGTGTGTGTGTGTCGTGTGAGGTTTCTTGGTGATTTGGTCTTCAATTTATAGTGACAAGGGATCTCCTAAGTAAGGAAATAAATCATGAAAATTTGGGAGATACTCTCTTAAATATTTAGGGAAAGAATTTTTGTAAATTTGGTGAGGAGGATATTTTAAATCTTGTTAAATTGGAAGGTGATTTGAGGGATTTTGACATGTGTTTTGCATGGGATTTTTTTTATTTGGGAAGGCTTGGGCGTGTGGGCTTGGTGATAGATGGGTCGGTTGGGTTTGAGGGTAAATAGGCTTTGGGCGTGTGGGCTTTCATGGGTTGCAAGGGTTTGGTTTGAAACAGCAGCTAAGTGAATCCGAGGCAGGCTAGTGAGTCCGAACCCGATGAGGGGTTAATTTTGGAGGTTTTTCCTTCTAGCATTCATTTCCCGCGACTTCCGTAACTTTTCAGGAGTGCCTTCATACGAGGCTCATCATCGGGCTAATGCAAAAATACAGTGTCTACACAGAGGACTCAAGGTAACCCAGCACCCAATGAGGCCTCCAATCAAGGTCACACATGTTACCGGGGCATGACGTATACTGCCATAAATAAGCCTTTTTTGTAGATATCTCGAGAGATACAGGAAAATGGTCTGCTGACAGAGCCCGGCGCCAGAAGGTTCCCAATGGAAAAGAGGGATATCAGGGCCTATTGCGCACATCACAATATAGGAAGTCATGGCACCGAGGACTACATATATTTGCAGGAACATGCATAAGACTTTGTGAGGAATGGCTACCTCAAAAGGTGTATAGATCACAAGGCAATGGGGATGAGGCAAAGAAGAGAGTAGAGCCTTATGTTCACCATAGTCGAAGGAAGAATATTGGCCGGGGACTCAAACAGGGTAAGACATAATTACTGTCAGATTAATAACCCTGAGGTAATTGATAAGTGCATGAAAATGTATTTTGAACATCACTAATTCGGTTTGATTATCATGTGTTTAATCATAATATAGTTTATTTTATGCTTTGTTATTAGGAATCAATGGAATATGGATATTGGAACAATTATACGTGTTTCGGGACCTTACGGACACATCGGAAGCACGCAGAAAACGAGCAGAAATACATGAATTATTATCCTGCAAGCCTGGCCACGCATCGCGATGCGCATGGCCTCACATCGCGACACATAGATGTTTTCCAGGATTTTGCTTAGTTCATTGTTTTTACGCAAATGAGGACTCCGGGACCCCTCTATAAATACCCAAGCTCGTCCATAACCCTAAAAACAGAGAGAGAAAGAGAGAGAATAGGGGAAAAACACACAAAAAGATTAAAAACATATTTGAGATTGAAGAACGAAGAAACTTCACGCTCGACATGATGCTGCTGCAATCTCTTCAGGCTATGTCTCTTTCTTCTTTGGAGAACTAATCTCCTAGGAAAATCTAAGGATGAACTCTTGTATTTAAACTCTAATATTCATGATTTTGATTTCTGAATGCTTTTTAATGTTTAATACAATTGATGATTCATTGTTCTTTATTATTTTTTGATTTATAATCAAGAGATTATTTTTTACCAACTTGCATATAGGAATAGTCACGCTTCTTCTATATGTGATGGGGAACCCAGTTGTGACTAGTAAAGTTATTTTATGAGTTAATCTTCTGTTGCAGTATTGCCTGTGGGTATATTATCGACGTTAGATAAGTCATAATGATAACTTTGTGTGCTGTTAACATAGAGAAAATAATTCATTGATTACCTTAGAACTTAGTATGTTTAGAATTGAATATCTTCTGATTGTTGGTTTGGTATGTGAAACCTTCCATTGAGTAATAAAATGAATCAATAACTGAATATAGGAATTTGATACAAGAGGGATTCCTGACGCTTTGCTGCTTCTCTCTATTGATATTTCATGCATAATTTTCATAATCTTTACTTTATATTATCAATTCAATCTTACTATTTAATTAAGTTACTTCTAACTTTTTTGTTTAAGTAAATTAGTTCCTTGTAGCCATATCTCTGAGGAATCGACACCCCAACTATACTGCGATAACCGTGAGTACTTTTTGGGCGTAATCAGTAATTATTACGGAGAGAGCCCAAAGGATTCAGAAAGTCAGGCTAGTGCCGATAATATTTACAGAGGATGATGTTCAATATGTGAGTTACCTCACGATGATGCGTTGATAATCAAGGCCAACATTGACGAGTCGGAGGTAGACATGATATTGTTAGACCCTGGGAGTACAATGGATATCATATCCAATGAGGCCATGAATGGACCGAGAGTGGAGTTCACCACATTTATTATGGACGCAACTCCACTGTACGAGTTTGAGGGATTAACTGATGTCCTATTTGGTCGAGTACAGTTGTCAATGAACATTGGAATGAGCCCTATAATCGTATAATTATGATGGACTTCACCATGATATATTGTTTAAATAGCTACCAGGTGATTTTGGGAAGGTCCTTCGTGATGAAATCAAGGGCACCCATGTTGAGCTACTACCTGAAGTTGAAATTCCCAACCAGTGATGGGGTCGTATGGTATGTGGTAGTCAGAATTTGGCGAGTAGTTATTTTACTGCCACATCCAAGGAGACATTGTGTATTGATGATGTCACAGGGCAGCAGAGGAAGAAAATGGAAGATAACTTATTCAAGATGGAATTGGTTGATCCCCGACCCGAGGACCTACTCAGTATGCTGAAGCAAAAGAGGAGCTAGAGTCAGTATGGCTCTTTAGCTTGGAGAAGATAGTTAAGGTTGGGGTCGGGCTGGAATAAAATCTAAAGAAGCTCATAGACTTCCTAAGAGAGTATGCGAACAAATTTGTATGGAACCAGAAAGACATGACTGTGATAGATCTTCGGGTCATCAATCACCCCATGTCAATTGACTAGGCCTATAAGACGGTGAAGTAGAAGAGGATGACATTCAATCAGGAACTGTATAAGGCTATTCACCCCTGAGGTGGATAATTTGATGTAGGCCGGGTTCATTAATGTAGTCTTGGTAAAAAAAGGCCAATGGAAAACGGAGAATGTGTGTTGACTTTTCCAATTTGAATAAAGTTTGCTCAAAAGACAGCTTCCCACTTCCTAAAGTAAACCAATTGGTGGATTCAACTGCTTGCCACTGATTTCTTTGCGTCATGGATGCATTCTCGGGATACAATCAGATAAGAATGTTTCCCATGGATGAGGAAAATACAGCCTTCATCGCAGATCAAAGGCTGTATTACTATAAGGTAATGCCTTTCAGGTTGAATAGTACTGGAGCGATGTACCAGAGGTTGGTGAATCAGATCTTCTAGCAATTAAATGATAAGTTTCAGGCAAGGGAGCCCAACATCATAGTATACCTCGCGGAGGTGAAAATGTTGCTAGAAGGAATGAGGCAAGTCAAATTTGAGCAGGTTGGTGGGGAAAATAACCAACATGAAAATTCGTTGGCCTGATTGGCATCATTCATCAAGTCTAAAATCCCTAGGATAATTCCCTTGGAGATCCTTATGCCGAATAGTGTGAGAGGATCAAGAGTGATGGAAGTGGAGGTTGAAGTTAAGCCAACATGGATGCGTCTGATCAAGAGGTACCTATAATTTGGAGATTTACTAGGGGACAAGAAGGAAGCGAGAATGATGAAATATCGGAGTCCATGTTTTTTCCTGATAGATGAGGAGCTTTATAGAAGGGGCTACACAATCGTTACCTGAGGTGTCTTGGGCCCAAGGAAGCTAATTATTGATAAGAGGGAAATCAATGAGGGCATCTGTAGGAATCATGCTGATGGAAGATCAATTGCTCACAAATCACTCAGACAATGTTATTATTGGCCAACGATGCACATGATAGGCTCAACGTAGCCTAAGCGTGTGATGGATGGTAGAGGAATACAGACGTGCCCAAGCAACCACCCGATCAGTTGACGACTATGTCGAGTCCTTGGCCATTTTCTAGAGGGGATTGGGATCTTATTGGATTACTGCCTAAGGGAATGGGTCATGCCAAGTATGCAATTATGGCAATTGATTATTTCACCAAATGAGTGGAGGTCGAGCCGTAGTCTACTATAACTAAGAAGAAAGCCACAAAATTTGTGAAGAGGAATATTATTTGTCGTTTCGGGATTCCCCGAGTGGAGACTTCAAGAAGCTTTGTGAAGATCTCCAAAATGCCTTAGATTTTTCATTACATGCTCATCCAAAGTCCAACAGACATGTGGAAGTGACAAAAAAATGATTAAGAATAACCTGAAGGCAATGGTCGGGTCTTGTAAGGCTTTCTAAGAACTGATTTCCCTCGCACAGCGGAAGCGACTTGGGCACCATGATCGACCTTGAATAATTTATGCCCTCTCCCTTATGAAATCTGAATCTGACCAGCCCTTGGAGACTGGTTTTGCTTCTATTTTTGACTATTTTTCAGTCTCAGAAAACAACATCTCAAATCTAGATTGTTTTGCACATGATACGCTCGCACAACTCACAAAAATAGCCCATGTTTTATGTGTACAAGGTTAATGAATTATGTCCAAATGTTTTCACACAAAAATGCCTCACAACAACCACAAAACACCCATTTGTATTCCCAATTTTTTCTGGACAAAATACAAAACAAACCGAGCCTCAAATCAAGTAATTATATAAGACAGTGAGCGGATTTTTCTGCCCACTGCCGTGTGTATACAGAAAAGTAAGAAAGATATTTTAATTTGATCTCCAATGAGTCTTTCGTGCTATGAATCGCAACCAATAAAAATTAGTGTGTGATAGACTCACAATCATGATCTCTCTCTTTTAGAGAAAAGTTGACACATAAATATTTTTCTTCTTCTTTTTTTTGTTCTTTCTTTTTCCTTTCAACTTTTGAGAGCAAACTTGGAACAAGGTGGCTAGGGTTTATTAGAATGAGATTAGGGCAAAAAGGAAAAATCTTTTCCTATTTATATCTAGGATTTTATTTGTTGTAAAAAACAAGCCAAACCTTTCCCTCCATATACAAGTTTCTGCCCGCTCTAGGGTATTTTAGTAACATCAAAATTTTATTTATTGTCATCATAATGACATTAAATTGTTACTAAATAAAAAAAGGTGTAACTATCATTTATGAAAAATTAAATTTTAAAATCATATTTTAAAAACCTTTATTTCCATAAATGACATTTTAAATAATTTAATATTTATAATAAATTAAATGATTATCTCATAATCATTTATTTAATGACAATCTTATATTAAATATAAGTTAAAATTACATGTGTGAGAAATATATTATTAATCCCATTAATATATTAAAATCATCAAACATTTAGTTATAAAATTAAACATGATGCATAAACCATGTATAATGAATTAGAAACCTAAAAGAATTAATATGCCATGAGAATCTATTATCCCACAAATAAGTGTTGCCATAGGATAGGTCAAGTATTTGAATGATAGATTGAGACAATCTGAATTGATTAATATATGCGAGAATAACTCTTATTCCTATATTAACCAACCACCGTTTGATTTGATCAAAGAATTTTGATTAGGATTTAATCATTCCTTCGTGAGTATAACCCATTGTTTCAAAACCATTGGACTTAACTAGTGAAGTACCGTTGTAGGGTAGATCGGTTCACCAGATACATCTAAGAGTTCATATCTTATCGGAATCCAAACTTGATATTGACCCAAAATGGACACCATCCGTAGGAGGATGAAAACAAATTCGTCTCGAGGTGTCTTTTAAATCTCATATTTTCGGACTAATGATGAGCGGAAAATATATCAATATTTACCGCCCCTTTAACTTAATATTTTGTTTAGTTTCTCGGGTTTGATGAACGTTTTGATGTGTTTTAGTTTATTTTGCAGATAAAATAATATCGGGTCTCAATGAAATCATTTAGGATGAAATATGGGTCAAATAAGGGCAATTATTGGACTTGATATTTTAATTTTGGAGATTGGAAATTGAAAGGGCGTTTTGACGAAGTGCAGTTTTGGAAATTCCAGTTTTGCGCATCTATCGTATTTTGGGCATAACTTTTTACTCAGATATTGGATTGAGCTGATTCAAGTTCCAGATTAAAGAAGACTCAAAGATCTACAACTTTGAAAGACAAAATAATTTCGAATTCTGAATATTTCATGCCCGAAATTGATGAACAATCCAGAAGTGTGTATTGTGTAATTATTAAAGTCACTTTCAATCATTTTCAAAGCAAAAAAATAAATTAATAAATAAATAATAAAAATTATCAAATCATCACCAAACATGATAAGAGATTAGTGGAGCAATTAATAATGGATTTGGTGGAGCAATTAGTGGAGCAATTAATAATTGATTTGGTGGATGATTTGATGGAGGCAAAATTTTGCCTATAAATACCAAGCCATTTCATTTGTAAAATTCATACTTTATTCTAAGGAATTCCTTAAGAATACTAAGAAGATTGTATCTTGTTTGTTTATTTACAGCTTTCAGTAATTAATTTTCTTTTTCGCACTTTCTTTTCTTTACTTTTCAGTTTTTACTTTCCGCAATTTACTTTTACGCACAGTACTTTTCTTTCTTTAATTTTCAGTTTTTACTTTTCAGTAATTTACTTTCAGCAATTTACTTTTCAGCAATTTACTTTCAGCAATTTACTTTCAGTAATTTACTTTCAGCATTTAATTTTCAGTATTTAATTTCAGCATTTACTTTCAGCATTACTTTTCAGTATTTAATTTTCAGTATTTTACTTTATGTCTTTTATTTTATTTAAGTTTTTTTTACTACCCGTAAATATGTGTTGTAACTAAGCCAGTTATCTGAGGTTGTGATGAAATCCAATATCACCGGTTTATAAGGGGTTAGATTATAGCTTGGGTAATATAAAGATTTATTTATTGAGTCTTAATCTTAATGCTTTTTCATTAACTGGCCATTAATAAAATTGAACTGGGAAACTTAAAATGAACTAGACATAGGGATTTTAAGTTTAAGACCTTAGACTCAATAGCCCACGATCTTCCTTGAGGATAGATAACCCTTTAATAGATTTCCTTACAGGATAGGAATATACCTGTCGGGCGGGGGTAGCCATAATTGGGACTTAAACTTAATGAATCCAGATAATTTGGTTGACATAGACATATGGTTCAATTGGGTTAAACTGGGTATTTGTGTCTGACCATCGACAGAGGCTTACACATAATTTAGTGTTCCAGGTTAATAAATCAATATATTACCCAACTTTAAGATAACCACTTCATCTTTAAAATGATATTGGAAGAAATCACAACCCTAGATAGTTTTTAATATTGAATTTTCTTAAAACCTATTTTCGAAAAATTTGTTTACTTGCTTTTAAATTTAGAATCGTCACCATTTCAAATCAATCAATCAACTTGTTAGATATTAATAATTTTTGACCTCATAAAATTAATAGTTTAGATATTAAGTCCTCGTGGGATCGATATTTTTTATACTACTTGAACGATACGTGCGCTTGCGTTATACGTGTGTGTTTTACGCCGGTCAAGTTTTTGGCGCCGTTGCCGGGGACTTATTTATCTTTTACTATTAGTTTAGGGGTTAGATACCTTTACTTGTATCTAATTTTCTTTTTACTTATTGTTTTTGTTTTCTTGTGTTTCAGGTTCTCAGAAACTTCATGAGACGAACCAGAATCTTTGAACTTCGACCGTTTGACCCAGAAATTGAAAGAACTATCAGACATTTGAGAAGGAAAGGCGAGAAGGCCAAGAAGCTTTAGTCAACATGGAACCTGAACCTTTGAACGTTGCACCACCAATTCCCATTCGAGACAGAACCATTCCGGAGATTGACAGACTCATTTCTTGCATTGTACTTCCTCCCTTACCAGCGAATGCGTGTGACATCAAAACATGCATTCAGATGATTCAGCACTCAGTTCAATTCGGGGGGAATGCAACTGAAGATCCTATTGCCCACATCAGCAACTTCCTGGAAGTTTGCGGCACTTTTAATTATAACCGAGAAGCGGAAGAAGCAATGAGACTGCGAGTTTTTCCATACTCCTTGAGGACAGAGCTAAAGCTTGGCTACATTCACTACCACCAGGTTCTATCACAACTTGGAACACTTTAGCCACCAAATTTCTTGCAAAGTACTTTCCACCAGCCAGAACCGGAAATCTGAGGAATGACATCACATCCTTTGTACAACAAGATTCAGAATCCCTCTGCGAAGCTTGGGAAAGGTACAAAGATTTACTCCGGAAATGTCCACACCAGAGATTCCAAAATGGCTTCAAGTCCAAACATTCTATAATGGACTTTCTGGAATAATGAGAACCACAATCGATGCTGCTGCTGGAGGAGCCCTGATGGCAAAAGGAGAAGATCAAGCCTGGGACCTAATCGAAGAAATGGCCAACAACAATTCTTTGTGGCCAACAGAAAGGAGCATGATCCAAAGAATTGCAGGAATTTATGAAAGTGGAGTCAATACAGCAGTCAATACCAAGCTGGATTAGATATGCAAATTCATGGAGACTTTTACCACTGGATCCACAAGTTCACCATATGGACGAGCACCGGAACCAAACCAACTTGAAGAGACGGTGAATTATGTCAATAATTTCAACAGACAGGGGAACAGTCCATATTCCAACGCCTATAACCCAGGGTGGAGGAATCATCCTAATTTTTCATGGAGTAACAACTCAGGGCAAAAGAACAATCCACCACCTAGATTCCAATAAAACTATCCACCACCTGGATTCCAACAATAGAACAAAGGCCAAGAACAGATAAATGAACCAGGAATAACAGAAGTGCTGAATCAGTTAAAAAAATACGATGCTATGTTTCAGAGCCAATCAGCTTCCATCAAAGCACTGGAGAATCAAATCGGACAACTGGCCAATGCTCAGAGTTACAGACCGCTAGGTACCATTCCCAGCAACACAGAGCCAAATCCAAGAAACATGGGGAAGGAACAATGTCATGCCATCATCATGTAAAGAGCGGTACTGAAATCAACAAAGATTTTGGAGTCAATTCAACTGCTGAGGAAGTTCCAAAAGAAACAAAGCAACAAATGGAGGAAAAAGAAGCAAAGGAAAAAGAACAGATCACTCCACCTCCACCTTTTCCTCAACGTCTTCAGAAGAATAAATTGGACAAGCAATTTTCCCCGATTCCTGGAAATATTCAAAAAGCTGCATATCAACATTCCATTTGCAGAAGCGTTGGAACAAATGCCCACCTATGCCAAATTCATGAAAGATATTCTTTCACAAAAACGAAGATTGGGAGATTACGAGACAGTAGCATTAACAGAAGAATGCAGTGCTATCATTCAGAGGAAACTTCCCCCGAAGTTGAAAGATCCTGGCAGTTTCACTGTTCCTTGCGTCATAGGAGAACATAACTTTGGTAAGGCTTTGTGTGATTTAGGTGCTAGTGTTAACTTGATGCCTTTCTCTATTTTCAGAAAATTACAGATTGGAGAAACAATGCCAACTTCAGTCTCACTACAACTTGCTGATAGAACGCTCATATTTTCGAGAGGTGTAGTTGAGATGTGCTGGTCAAGGTTGACAAATTCATTTTCCCAGCAGATTTTATTGTCCTTGATATGGAGGAAGACGCAGACGTGCCAATCATCCTTAGGAGACCATTCTTGGCTACAGGTCGAACCATTATTGATGTACAAAAAGGAGAACTAACCATGAGGGTACAGGACCAAGAAGTAACATTCAATGTTTTCAAGGCCATGAATTTCCCAGATGATGAAGAATGAGGAATGTTTCAAACTCGATGTGATACACAGTACCATTCAGAACTCTGATGAAATACAAAGTTCTACTGACAAACTTAAAACATGTCAATTGCCTGTGGAGCCTAAAGATAAAGCATCTTTTGCACTGAAAGAGCCAATTCTTGCTCTACAAACAACAGAAGAGAAAAAGTTCCACCAGCTCAACGAATTGGAGGAATTTCACAATCAGCCTTTTGAAGATGCCAAATTGTACAAAGAAAAGGGCAAGAAAAGACATGATGAGAAGTTAGTGCGCATATAACTGGAACCAGGGCAGAAGGTACTATTAAACAAATCAAGGGTGAAATTCTTCCCATGGAAGCCAAAATCACGGTGGTCAGGTCCATTTGTGATCACCAAAGTTTTACCAAATAGAGCCGTTGAGATACATGATCCTGACGCTAACAAAACTTTCAAGGTTAAAAACAAGCGTGTCAAGCACTACTGGGGAGAATCATTTGAGCGACAAAAAGAAAGTGTCACACTTTCAGATCCAGCTTAACGTTCGAGAAGTCAAGTCTGGCTGACGACTTTAAACTTAGCGCTCGCAGGGAGGCAACCCATGCAAATCTTGTATATATTGTGATTTGTTGTGTTTTATTTTTGTGTGTTTAATCTTTGCAGGTTTAGTCATTTCAAGATGGAAGAAGCTCTCGCAAATCTTCACAAGCAATTTCCTTCTCTCCCTCAAAAATCTCTAATGAAAGTTTACAAAGCTCGCTTGGAACGAATGAGACTACTGACGATCCACGGTGTGCCCAATGACATTCGTTGGGTAATTGAAGCACGAGTCCGATTGGCAGGTGAGTCTTCTGACACTTTTATTTCACATCTGCCTGGTTTTGGAAGAAGCACCTATGCAAAGAAACGTAGAGCTAAGCAAATGGGTGTTTGTTTCAAATGTGCACGATTTAATTGCAACACTCGTTGTCGTTCTTTAGGAATGGTGTCTGATAATCGCGAAGACAAAATTAAATTTATTAGGATGGCTTGAGTAAGGAGTCTTTAGATGATATATCGTTAACTCTTGAGACGCATCCCAGTGGATATGTTCATATAGCCATTCGCAAATTACATACACAATTCCAAAAGGAAAGACAACTGTTAAGTCTCGGGAATCTGACTCAAAAAGACCCTGTTTGCCAATTTATAAAAAAATTGGATGGGAAGCTTGTCCCTGACGGACGTCATTCAAGCCGTTACTTTTCTTGTAAATATTATATCTCTTTGTCTTTTCTTAATAATTGTGATTTGTTTTGTTGTTTTCTTTTAATTTTCTCCGACAGATCCAGACCTTTTTGACTAACACGATATTATTTCGCTATTAATCGTCCTCTGGAAGATACTTGTGCTATTTTTACTCACCCTTTTCAGGTACTATAAATTCAGCCCGTCATTGCACTTTTGAAGGCATCCAGAGTTGAGAAAGAAACACATAAAAAAAAATGGAAGCTACTTCAAGAAGACGAGTTGAAAATATCTGTGTGTTTTTACGGTACTAGTGTTGGTAATAAGCCACAATACGTAGAAGCAGCACAGGAGTTGGGTCGAGTCTTAGCTGCAAGGAATATGCACTTAATATATGGCGGAGGCAATCTTGGACTTATGGGGATCGTTTCAAAGGCTGTACAGAAGGAGACAGTCATGTTTTGGGAATCATCCCAAAACCCTTGGCAGAGGCAAATCTTATTGGATCATCAAACGGAGAGGAACTGATGGTGCCAGGTATGTCTGAACGACTGGTAGAAATGATTAACCGTGCTAATGCTTTTATCGCTTTGCCAGGTGGCTTGGGCACATTGGAGGAAATTTTTATAGTTCTATCTTGGGCGAACCTGAACATACACCAGAAACAGCTTGGACTGCTTAACGTTGATGGATTTTATGATTTTCTTTGTGTGTTTCTTGATGATGCTCGGAGAAATGGGTTCGTGTCAAAACCTATGAAAGAACTCCTCTTCACTGCCAGAACTGCACCAGATCTAATAGACCAACTCATAGCCTATGAACCACAAGTTGACCCTATCCTTTCAAAGATAAATTGGTCCGAGGACAATCGTGGTAAGAGGTGTCGAAGATGCTGTAAAAATATATATATTTAAAGTCTGAGTAATTAAGTCCGTAGGGGTGTCTTAACACCTGGTGCCCTAAAGCCAACTGGTTTGGGAGCCACCGACCCAATACTCGTTACATAGATGGAAGATATTGTATATAAATAAAAAATAGAGAAAAATCAAAGAAAAAATCAGAAAAAATGAAAAATTATTCCATTGCTGCAAAAATGTGTGAATTCTGATAAAACTTTAAGACAAAAATATTACTCTCTTATCAACTGCACTTATGACTGTTGTGGGCAAAAATGAGTTGTTTAATATTTTGTTGGCTGTGTATATGGAGAATGGTAAAAGTAATCGGAGAATTTACTTATTCGGTAATTTAGAATGAAACAAAACAACTAGTAACTTGGAGTAGAAGTTTCACCTGATTAGTCACTAACTTCTTTATTCTCTTTTCTCTTGTCTTTTTGCTTTTGTGTGCATTAGTTTCACTACATTTTTACTTTTATAAAATGTTTGTGGGTATCATTGCTGTAAACCCTCACGAGACTACAACTCGTCCACTAGGGACACCTAGGGGTTTAAAGGCTTGTTGCATATGCTAAATGCAACCGTGATCCCTACGAAAGTGGCTTAGTTTAATTTTATTTTTATTTTGTTGTTTTGCTCGAGGACTAGCAAAATATTAGGTTTGGGGGTGTGATGAGCGGAAAATATATCAATATTTACCGCCCCTTTAACTTAATATTTTTTTTAGTTTCTCGGGTTTGATGAACGTTTTGATGTGTTTTAATTTATTTTGCAGATAAAATAATATCGGGTCTCAATGAAATCATTTAGGATGAAATATGGGTCAAATAAGGGCAATTATTGGACTTGATATTTTAATTTTGGAGATTGGAAATTTGAAAGGTCGTTTTGACGAAGTGCAGTTTTGGAAATCATTTAGGATGAAATATGGGTCAAATAAATAGGGTAAATATTTTGTCGTAGTTTGGGCATAACTTTTTACTCAGATATTGGATTGAGCTGATTCAAGTTCCAGATTAAAGAAGACTCAAAGATCTACAACTTTGAAAGACAAAATAATTTCGAATTCTGAAGATTTCATGCCCGAAATTGATGAACAATCCAGAAGTGTGTATTGTGTAATTATTAAAGTCACTTTCAATCATTTTCAAAGCAAAAAAATAAATTAATAAATAAATAATAAAAATTATCAAATCATCACCAAACATGATAAGAGATTAGTGGAGCAATTAATAATGGATTTGGTGGAGCAATTAGTGGAGCAATTAGTGGAGCAATTAATAATTGATTTGGTGGATGATTTGATGGAGGCAAAATTTTGCCTATAATACTAAGCCATTTCATTTGTAAAATTCATACTTTCTTCTAAGGAATTCCTTAAGAATACTAAGAATATTGTATCTTGTTTGTTTATTTACAGCTTTCAGTAATTAATTTTCGTTTTCGCACTTTCTTTTCTTTACTTTTCAGTTTTTACTTTCCGCAATTTACTTTTACGCACAGTACTTTTCTTTCTTTAATTTTCAGTTTTTACTTTTCAGTAATTTACTTTCAGCAATTTACTTTTCAGCAATTTACTTTCAGCAATTTACTTTCAGTAATTTACTTTCAACATTTAATTTTCAGTATTTAATTTCAGCATTTACTTTCAGCATTTACTTTTCAGTATTTAATTTTCAGTATTTTACTTTATGTCTTTTATTTTATTTAAGTTTTTTTTACTACCCGTAAATATGTGTTGTAACTAAGCCAATTATCTGGGGTTGTGATGAAATCCAATATCACCGGTTTATAAGGGGTTAGATTATAGCTTGGGTAATATAAAGATTTATTTATTGGGTCTTAATCTTAATGCTTTTTCATTAACTGGCCATTAATAAAATTGAACTGGGAAACTTAAAATGAACTAGACATAGGGATTTTAAGTTTGAGACCTTAGACTCAATAGCCCACGATCTTCCTTGAGGATAGATAACCCTTTAATAGATTTCCTTACAGGATAGGAATATACCTGTCGGGCGGGGGTAGCCATAATTGGGACTTAAACTTAATGAATCCAGATAATTTGGTTGACATAGACATATGGTTCAATTGGGTTAAACTGGGTATTTGTGTTTGACCATCGACAGAGGCTTACACATAATTTAGTGTTCCAGGTTAATAAATCAATATATTACCCAACTTTAAGATAACCACTTCATCTTTAAAATGATATTGGAAGAAATCACAACCCTAGATAGTTTTTAATATTGAATTTTCTTAAAACCTATTTTCGAAAAATTTGTTTACTTGCTTTTAAATTTAGAATCGTCACCATTTCAAATCAATCAATCAACTTGTTAGATATTAGTAATCATTTGACCTCATAAAATTAATAGTTTAGATATTAAGTCCTCGTGGGATCGATATTTTTTATACTACTTGAACGATACGTGCGCTTGCGTTATACGTGTGTGTTTACGCCGGTCAACTAACAATTGAGATCGCGAGATATATTGTCGTATATCCCTCTCCCACTCACTATTTTAAAATTAAAGGTTTTTACTTAAAATATCTAATATTTTAATTCACCAGAGTCTATAAATTTATGCGTGGCTAAAACATAACTCTACTTTACAATTGTGCATAATTAGTGATCTAACCAATTTTAACTCTTAAAATTTTTACTCACTAATTCTAATTAGTCTCAACTAATATTTTACTTAATTAAACTAATGTAATTAAGTTTGGTTTATTGACTTAATTAATTTTAACTTTTAAAATTTTAGTTCACTAAAAAGTTTAAAATTTAGAAATTTAAAAAAGGGATAAAATTTTAATTGAACTATTTAATTAATATAAGTGTCTTATAAATTCCAATGGTACGTGAAATTGTATCCCGAGTGTAGACCACACTACCGTCCATTCAGAATCGGCTATGGAATTTATGTATGGGTTTCCATCTGATATACCAAGGGAAAATATAATGCATTTATAAACCAATACCTATATATTTAAATTTTGAATTTCAAATTTTAAACCATTAAACTAATTAATCTAATTTATTTATTTATTTTCATGCATATTATATTCCAATTTAACTCTTTTAAATTTCATAAAATCATATTTTATGACTAGAATATCTATGCATCTATTACATGTTATGGCATGTGAAAATGCAAGAGTATGCACTCTAAGCTATATGACATGTTATTCAAATATTTCGAATTAAACATACATATAACATAAAATAAAATTGAATTGACCGGACTCCTATTTTTCCTATACTAATCTAATTAGTACAAAATTTACCAAGGCATCCATTGATCTTCAAATCTTGCTCCATAGATTGGGATTGAGTCGTTGGTGGCATCAGCTCTTCAGTTTACATAAAATGATACAACTTAATAATTTTACATAGGAAAAATATTTACAACACTTTTAAAAAAATGACTTTATGGTCTTACATTCGAAAAATCAAAATAACATAAAATAAGAGCCAGAACAATTTATGACCAATGTAATACATTCATCACATGAACTCAAACAAAATTATATTCATCACATGAACATAAAAATGTGCCTACTCATCACAACATGCATAAAACAATTTATATCACATATAAATCAATAAAATCAAAAATGTTTTTTTTAAAAAAAAAAAAACAAGGGTTAAGAACACTTTTCAACCTCGCTCTTGATATCAATTGTAGAAATTGATTTCTTAAAATGACTCGCAAAGAGTTGTTATATTGGTAATTGATCCCTACGAATATAAATAGGATTTTCCCTTTATGAATAAAGACTTGTACTTATATACGCTTGTTCGTTATTTGAATTGGAAAGACTTATTTAATGTTATTGGAAATACTCATGGTCGGTGTCAAGGTGCAAGCCAAAGATGCGAAAAACGCGCATCCCAATGGTACACCAACCCCAATGTCATTATCAAACCCCAGGGCTGGAACGTTAATACCCAATGACTTGCACCTTCGAAGACATTGAAGATCGACATGGCACTTGATACCTCGAGACAACCATAGCACGCTCAACAAGAAGATTGGCGGGGTGATTAGCCCCCAAGGTTACTATAACATGAAGAGAATGAAGACAACTTTGAGGTACTATGGTACCCTCAGGTTTTCATGGCATGTGAAAGATATTTTCCCCATGGCGTTTGTCCCCTATAGAGAGAGTTTGATGTACTACGGTAGCCTCGGGTTTGCATAGCATAAAGAGAGAGATTTCCCCTATGGCGTTTGCCGCCCACTGAGAGAGTTGGAGGCGCATAGCGCGGGCATGGCTCACGGGCCTCCGTGGAATTTGCAGCCTCGGGATATATCTATCATGAGGAAGAGAATGCCCCTATGACGCTGGCCATCCCTTCTTGAATTCATAGGATCATAGCACAAGGAATGTTAGAAGACTTCTGTAGTGTTTATAGAATCAGGGCTTGCCTAACTTGAGGAGGAAAATGACCTCATGACATTGTCTGCCCTCTGATCTATAGCTCGGTTCGCCTGAGATATTTGGACTATAAGGTCCGAAATTATAGTTTTGGGTAACATAAGGCTAAACACTACCTCAATTGCCTTGATGCTTTTTGGGTTGGTATGGAGTGCATGATACGCCATTCAAGTCACACTTTTACTGTTGTTTATATTTTTATATAATATGGCATGAGACGCCATTGCCTATGCTTGTGGGGACAACATAAGGTTGAAAATCTTCCCTCAAGGTCTTTCTGAGTTGAATGGATTGGGGTTGAGTACGTCTCAACGAGGTCTTATGTTTTATGAGAATGGCATAATGAATGACCATTACCTTATGGATAAATTGTTTGAATGGCTTGGGGTTGGGTACATCCTATTAAGGCCTTATGTTATGTGAGAATGGCACAAAGAGGGAACATTCCCTTGTGGCTAATTTTTTTGAATGGCTTGGGGTTTGGTATGTTCCACTGATGCCTTATGTTATGTAAGAATAGCACAAAGAGGGACCATTCCATAGTGGCCAAATTTGTTTAATGGCTCGGAGTTGGATATGTCCCACCGAGGCCTTATGTTATGTGAGAATGACACAATGATGAACCATTCCCTTGTGGCCAAATTTTTTGAATGGCTCGGGGTTGAGTACGTCCCACCGAGGTCTTATATTATACGAGATTAGCACAAGGATGTATCATTCCATTATGGCCAAATTTTTTGTATGGCATTGGGTCAGACTATCTCCCTCATAGCCTTGTTTGATGGCACGAGGATGGTTTTTTCTCTCGTGTCCAAGTTTATTAATTGGCTCAGAGTCAGATTCGTTCCTCCGATGCCTTATAATATTGAATGGCTCGGGTTGGATATGTCTTATAGAAGCCCGCTCATTGAGGTTGAATGGAATGAGGTTGGTGTATCTCTTCTATAACCTTACTTGAATGGCATAATGAGGAATCCTTCCCTTGTGGCTCAGTGTTTATGTTGGCTCGGGGTTGGGTACGTCCTACCGAGGCCTTATTATGGTGAAATACATGAGGTTGGAGTTTCTCCCCATGATCATGACTATGCTGGGCCAACACCATGAGAGTCAAGTTCTCTCGGCTTCATGGATGTGAAAGGCATGGGTTTGAGGTTTTCTCTCCCATGGCTCTGATGAGGTAAAGCCATAACAAGTGGTTCACTGGTTGGAACACCTAGAAGGCCATTGTCCGGCCGACTTTCAAGGGTTTATTAGAGGGTGGATGGTCATTATGATAGCTTTGGGATAAGTAGAGGAATGATGATGAGGAACCCAGCCTCAGTTTTTCGGTTACGTGCCTACCAATATTGACTCAGGTCGGCTTAGAGGGTCGATGAAAGCCTCAAGACATCATAGTGTTTTGCATGTGGTCGGGTTATTTTGCATATTGGTCAAGTTTGAGACCAAAATATCATAAATGTCATGTGATTTAAGTTTTTGTCATCAGTAAAGGGTTCATTTGGAAGGTTTAAGAATTTTCTAAGTGTTTAAAAGATGCCTCATGGCATCGAGCTCGGGTGGATATCCTCATTGCAGCATCGCAGTGATAATGGTTGGTGGGCTGACTGGTCTGGTTTGGATGGGTTTTTCAGAACGAAATAGCTCATTGGTGTGCTCAGGCGTTTGTAATTGTATTAATTAGAGGGATTTATATTGATTAAGTTACCGAGTAGTTATTAAGATTGATTACAAGTCTGAAATTTTGCTAAGCGTCGAAAAGAAGAAAGTGTCCTAGATCGGGTTTTTGCTCAGTGTATATTTTGATGTGGGAACAAAAATACACAAAACTACAAAAAAAAATTCATTGAATATAATGTTCAGTTTAAATTTTACACTCCCTTGGGATTTTCGACAATGAGAGGTCAGTTACATGAGAGGATGGGATCACGTTAGGCGTCGCGACACGCTGAGTCTTGGCGTCGCGACGTGGACAAATTTCCAAAATGTCCATTTTCCCAATTTTCACTGTTTTGCTCCAAATCACCTCCAGAATGTCCTGAAACTTTATTTATCTACAAAATAACACAAAACACATTAAAACTTTCACAAAACTCAAGAAACTATACAAAATATTAGGTTAAATGAGTGGGAAATAGTGATAGATTTACCACTCATCACACCCCCAAACCTAACATTTTGCTAGTCCTCGAGCAAAACACAAAATAAAATAACATAATAAAATTTAACTAAGCCACTTTCGTAGGGATCACAGTTGCATTTAGCGTATGCAACAAGCCTTTAAACCCCTAGGTGTCCCTAGTGGACGAGTTGTAGTCTTGTGAGGGTTTACAGCAATGATACCCACAAACATTTTACAAAAGTAAAAAGGTAGTAAAACTAATGCACACAAAAACAAAAAGACAAGCGAAAAGAGAATAAAGAAGTTAGTGACTAATCAGGTGAAATTTATACTCCAAGTTATTAGTTGTTTTGTTTCTTTCTAAATTACCGAATAAGTAAATTCTCCGATCATATTTACCATTCTCCATATACACAGCCAACAAAATATTAATCAACTCATTTTTGCCCACAACAGTCATAAGTACATTTGATAAGAGAGTAATATTTTTGTCCTAAAGTTTTATCAGATTTCACACCTTTTTGTAGCAATGGAATATTTTTTTTCTGATTTTTCTGATTTTTTCTTTGATTTTTCTCTATTTTTTTTATTTATATACAATATCTTCCATCTATGTAACGAGTGTTGGGTCGGTGGCTCCCAAACCAGTTGGCTTTAGGGCACCAGGTGTTAAGACACCTCTACGGACTTAATTACTCATACTTCAGATATATATATTTTTGCAGCATCTTTGATCCATGTAGCGAGCTTTGGGCCAGTGACTCCCAAACCAGTTGGTTTTAGGGCACTAGGTGTTAAAACAACCTTACAGACTTAATAACTCGGATCTCAGATTTTTTTTTTTTGAACTCCATCACTTTTTGAGATGCTTCCTCCGATTAAACTAGAGCATTGAATATTACAAACTTTTCAATTTTAGCTCATGTCTGTATGTTACTATGTATGTTAATAATACCTGGCAACTGAGCATATGAAGGTCCATTTTAGTCAGTGTTAAGGAGAATTCACAAATTAAATAATTTAAAAGGAAATAAACAAAAATTAACTTATTTCGAAAATAGGCTTGAGATACGTCTCAGGAGTGGAAACTCATTACTCGGCTATCTTTTACCAATTTCACCTTTTTAGTCAAAACACAAAAACGCAAAATATTTTTGTAATTTTTTGAAAATTTTTCAATTTTTTTTGTATTTTTCGAAAAATTTTGGACTAAAAATAAAAATAACACACAAACTAAAAACAAGGTACTAATCAACTGATTTCCTCCCCCAAACCTAAATGAGACATTGTCCCCAATGTCTTAAACAGTAAAAGGAGAGTTAAGAAGGCCGTACCTGGTTAGCTGAAATTCTACACGAAATTAAAGGTTAAGATCCAGATTAATCCTACGCCTCTTACCACGATCGTCCTCAGACCAATTTATCTTTGAAAGAATAGGGTCAACTCGTGGTTCATAGGCTATGAGTTGGTCTATTAGATCCGGAGCAGTTCTGGCAGTAAAGAGGAGTTCTTTCAAAGGTTTTGACACGAATCCATTTCTCCGAGCATCATCAAGAAACACACAAAGAAAATCATAAAATCCATCAACGTTGAACAGTCCAATTACTTTCTGGTGTATGTTCAGGTTCGCCCAAGATAACACAATAAAAATTTCCTCCAATGTACCCAAGCCACCTGACAAAGCAATAAAAGCATCAGCACGGTTAATCATTTCCACTAGTCGTTCAGACATACCTGGCACAATCAGTTCCTCTCCGTTTGATGGTTCAATAAGATTTGCCTCTGCCAAGGGTTTTGGGATGATTCCCAAAACGTGACTGCCTCCTTCCTGTGCAGCCTTTGAAACGATCCCCATAAGTCCAAGATTTCCTCCGCCATATATTAAGTGCATATTCCTCGCAGCTAAGACTCGACCCAATTCCTGTGCTGCTCTATGTATTGTGGTTTAGTACCAACACTACTACCGTAAAACACAGATGTTTTCAGCTCGTCTTCTTGAAGTGGCTTCCATTTTTTTATGTATTTCTTTCTCAACTCTGGATGCCCTCAAAAGTGCAATGACGAGATGAATTTATAGTACCTGAAAAGGGTGAGTAAAAATAGCACAAGTATCTTCCAGAGGACGATTAGTAGCGAAATAATATCGTGATAGTCAAAAAGGTCTGGATCATGTCGGAGAAAATAAAAGAAAACAACAAAACAAATTACTATTATTAAGAAAAGATAAAGAGATATAATATTCACAAGAAAAGTAACAGCTTGATTGACGTCTATGCGTCAGGGACAAGTTTCCCATCCAAGTTTCTTATAAATTGGAAAACAGGGTCTTTTTGAGTCAGATTCCCAAGACTTAACTGTTGTCTTTCTTTTTGAAATTGTGTATGTAATTTGCGAATGGCTATATGAACATATCCACTGGGATGCGTCTCAAGAGTTGAAGATATTTCATCTACAGACTCCTTACTCAAGCCATCCATAATGAATTTAATTTTGTCTTCGCGATTATCAGACACCATTCCTAAAGAACGACAACGAGTGTTGCAATTAAATCGTGCACATTTGAAACAAACACTCATTTGCTTAGCTCTACGTTTCTTTGCATAGGTGCTTCTTCCAACACTAGACAGATGTGAAATAAAAGAGTCAGAAGACTCACCTGCTGATGGGTGGTGAATCTAAACATTGTTTGGCTATAATAAGAGCAACAACAGCAGATGAGGGACTTGGGGCATCTTCAGTAGCCGGAGGCACCGAGGTTAGAGGAGCTGGATCGAGGATGGCCCCCTCAAGGATTATTTCCCCTTTGGAGACCTGGAAGACCTTCTGAAGCCCACTTAAGTATAGGCCATTGTATATCTCCCTGATAAGCTCCAAGGACTCCTCCAAACCTTTGACCCGGGTATCAGCCTTGACATCTTCAATGTGGTTCTCAAGGTCGGTTTGCAGTTCTTTTAATTCATCCCGGGTCTTGGTCAGCATATCCTTTGTTCTAGTCACATCATCCCCGACCTCTCTAGGTTGTTCTTCTTCTCCTCAAGCTTCCCCTCGACAATGGCTGTTTTTTCCTGCTATAGTTTGAGCTCAAAGGCCTTGGAAGTGACCTAAACACGAGCGTCGTCCCTCTTATTTGTTGCGATTTGGAGGGCTTTACGGAGGGTTTATGTTGCCTCTTTAGTCTCTTTTACCTCCTTAAGGAGCTCATGCTCCCTCTCGGTCAGTACGTTATGCTCGAATGCATGTTCATGTTGGTGGCCAGGAGATAAGTCAGCTACAAATGAATATACTAGGTCAGTTTGTGAAAGCAATGATGAAAGCAATAAGTCAGAAATAATTACCTTTGATTGGAGACAGCCCACTTTCTGAACGACCTCGTCGAGTGAGATGCTCTCATAGGCCAATACCCTACTGATTTCCACGTGCTAGGCTAGGTAATTGATGGTTGGTAAAATATGAGCCATAATTTCCCTAGCAGCCTCGAGAAGATCGTCCACCCCAAAGTATGGACTCCCATCTTTTTTGAATCAGAAGTCGTCGGGGCCTTGCCACGAGGGGTAGTGGTTTTCTTCCTCAATCGGGGATCTATTCAGTAGTCTCACCCCGTCTTGATGTAAATGTATTTTTTGAGGCCTTGGGGGTGCAGTTGGAGCTTGTGTGTTTGGACGGATGGAATTTGGGTTTGTCTCAAGAGGGAGTATTTACAATTTGGGTCGGTGTGGCAAATGTCAGTATATGGGATTTTAGTTTTTGGGATGGAGGAATTGATGTTTTGAGTTAAGAGCGGCTCTCGCTGGAACCACACTGGGATCGTCGTTTGGCTTCCCGAGCTATCTGTAATGAGCTGGGTCTTCTTCTAGACATGCATGTATCAAGAAAATACAAGGTAAGAAAAAGCAAACTAAAGATCGGGTTGGTACAAATGCAAAACGCAAGTGTCAATAGTAAACAGCAACAAAAAGAGATACGAATGAGTCAGTCAGTTAGTCAGTCCTTACTAGACTGTTTATCAGCCGGTGGAGGAGTACTCGAGATAAGACCAACATCAGCAAAGGATGAGGGATTAATGATGTCTCTATAGAGGCCTGCAAATTGAGATGTGATTATGCCCAAAAAGTACTTGCGGTTACTTGCGGTTATCGCAGTATAGCTGGGGTGTTGATGAGTGGTAAATCTATCACTATCACTATTCCCACTCATTTAACCTAATATTTTGTATAGTTTCTTGAGTTTTGTGAATGTTTTGATGTGTTTTGTGTTATTTTGTAGAAAATAAAGTTTCAGGACATTCAGAGGTGATTTGGAGCAAAACAGTGAAAATTGGGAAAATGGGCATTTTGGTAAGACTCAGCGCGTCGCGATGCCTAACGTGCGCCGGACATGCTAACGTGCGCCGAGGGGACATATGTCAGAATCTGAGAAATTGGACATGCTAACGTGCGCCGACCTTGCTAACGTGCGCTGTGAAACGTGTCATCATCACAGAAGATCAGCTTAAATACGCCGTCTACCACCACGTCGAAATCGAATCATTGGACCAAAAGCAAGCGCGTGCCACGTGTCGAGTTTTCATTGGACCGAATCACCGCGAATCACATGCTGCCACGTGTTAATCTCTCATTGGACCAATCCTAAGCGTGCCACGTGTCAGATGTTCATTAGACCGAAAGCTCAGCCAATCACCGTCTGCCACTGTCGTCTCTCATTGCACCACTTTTACCGCGTGAATGTGTCATCACCAGATTCTGCCGACAGAACACGGGTGGACCAAAGTCAACAGGTCCAGCGTAGCGACGCTGAAGCCCTTGGCGTCGCGACGCTGGACGCAAAAATTGTCTATAAATTGAGCTCGAGATTTCAGTTTTAGTTGCACACCATTCTCTCTCATTTCTTTGATGTAAATAGGAGTTTCTCTCTCTAATTTCTTTTAATTTAAGTTTTGTAATTAATTTTTAATTACATTCTTTAATAGTAATTACTTTTTGTAATAGTAATAGTAATTTATCTTGTTTTTACTGTTTCAGTTTTACTATTCAACCATGATGAGGTAACTTCTCCTTGCTAAGGTGAAAGGTAATTCTTTTACTGTTACTATTTAGATTAATCTCCCTTAAATATAATATATTTAATTTTTAAATTTGACTTAATAAGGATAATAAGGATACCACCATATTGGTCGGTTGGCTATTAAATTTAAATTGGTTTAAACTGACTAATCAAGGATACCGCCTATATGGCTGGTTGATAATTAAATTTTCTTACCGCCTATATGGCAGGTTCATGGACAAATCATACCGCCTTTATGGCTGGTCGGACTTAATTTGAATTAATCAGGTTATCGCCTATATGGCTGGTTGGTAATATTATCACAAGTTTATATATTATTTTATGGGAGATATCTAAAATTGTAAATAGTAAAAGTAATTGATTTTACCTTAGCATTTTATTTTATTGTTATTTACTTTTCAGTATTTACTTTACCGCCATTACTTATTTTCGCATTTTTACTTTATGGCTTTTACTTTTAAGTTTTACTTACTAGCCCTAGCCATGTGTCATAACTAAGTTAGTTATCTAGGGTTGTGATGAATTTCAATATCACCGGTTTATAAGGGTTAGATTATAGTTTGGGTAATATAAAGATTTATTTATTGAGTCTTAATCTTAATGCTTTTTATTAACTGGCTATTAATAAAAATGATTAGATAAACTTAAAATGAACTAGACATAGGGATTTAAGTTTGAGACCTTAGACTCAATAGCCCACGATCTTCCTTGAGGATAGATAACCCTTTAATAGATTTCCTTACAGGATAGACATATACCTGTCGGGCGGGGGTAGCCATAATTGGAAACTTAAACTTAATGAATCCAGATAATTTGGTTGACATAGACATATGGTTCAATTGGGTTAAACTGGGTATTTGTGTCTGACCATCGACATAGGCTTTCACATAATTTAGTGTTCCAGGTTAATAATAAATATATTACCCAGCTCTAGGATAACCACTTCATCTTTAAATAATATTGAAAAGATTCACAACCCTAGATAGTTTTTAATATTGAATTTTCTTAAAACTTACTTACGAACAATTTTATTTACTTGTCTTTAAATTTAGAATCGTCGCCATTTCAAATCAATCAAACAACCTGTTAGATACTAGTAATCATTTGACCTCATAAAATTAATAGCTTAGGTATTAAGTCCTCGTGGGATCGATACTTTTTATACTACTTGAACGATACGCACGCTTGCGTTATACGTGTGTGTTTTACGCCTGTCAAGTTTTTGGCGCCGTTGCCGGGGACTTATTTATCTTTCACTATTAGTTTAAGGTTAGATACCGTTACTTGTATCTAATTTTCTTTTTACTTATTGTTTTTTATTTTCTTGTGTTTCAGGTTCTCAGAAACTTCATGAGACGAACCAGAGGCTTTGAACTTCGACAGCTTGACCCCGGAAATTGAAAGAACCATCAGACAGTTGAGAAGGGAACGGCGAGAAGGCCAAGAAGCTTTAGTCAACATGGAACCTGAACCTTTGAACGTTGCACCACCAATTCCCATTCGAGACAGAACCATTCCGGTGGTTGACACACTCATTTCTTGTATTATACTTCCTCCTTACCAGCAATGTGGGTGACATCAAAACATGCATTCAGATGAGTCAGTAGTCAGTTCAGTTTGGAGGAAATGCATTGAAGACCCTAATACCCACATCAGCAACTTCCTGGAAGTTTTGAGCACTTTCAATTACAACCGAGAAGCTGAAGAAGCAATGAGACTGCGTGTTTTCCCATACTCCTGAAGGACAGAGCTAAAGCTTGGCTACATTCACTACCAGCAGGTTCCATCACAACTTGGAACATTTTAGCCACAAAATTTCTTGCAAAGTACTTTCCACCAGCTAGAACTGGAAAACTGAGGAATGACATCACATCCTTTGTGCAACAAGACTCGGAAACTCTCTACGAAGCTTGGGAAAGGTACAAAGATTTGCTCCGGAAATGTCCTCACCATGAGATTCCAAAATGGCTTCAAGTCCAAACTTTCTATAATGGACTTTCTGGAATAATGAGAACCACAATCGATGCTGGCTGCTGGAGGAGCCCTGATGGCAAAAGGAGAAGATCAAGCCTGGGACCTAATCGAAGAAATGGCCAACAACAATTCTTTGTGGCCAACAGAAGGAGCATGATCCAAAGAATTGCAGGAATTTATGAAGTGGAGTCAATACAGCAGTCAATACCAAGCTGGATTAGATATGCAAATCATGGAGACTTTTACCACTGGATCCACAAGTTCACCATATGGACGAGCAGGAACCAACCACTTGAAGAGACGGTGAATTATGTCAATAATTTCAACAGACAGGGGAACAGTCCATATTCCAACGCCCTATACCCAGGGTGGAGGAATCATCCTAATTTTTCATGGAGTAACATTCAGGGCAAAAGAACAATCCACCACCTAGATTCCAATAAAACTATCCACCAACCTGGATTTCAGCAAAAACAAAGGCCAGAAGCAGACAAATGAACCAGGAATAGTAGAAGTGATGGCTCAGTTAAAAAAGTACGATGCTGTGATTCAGAGCCAATCAGCTTTTAT